>ML211200.1:0-49620 GCA_004369055.1 Polyporus arcularius HHB13444
CGCTTACATAACAGAGGGACTGACGTCTGTTCAGAGGGCAGTTGCAACTTATCAACGCGTCGGTTGTGCGAATGCGCACTCGATGGGCGAAACTTGTGCACATCGCGACGTGCAATTGCGGAAAGTGGACAAGGTCGTCTTGAGTTCGTGCTCCAAAAGTAGGCAACACGAAGCCTAGAATGGAAGGAGCTGTCAGTCTATGCGGTCTTCCGACGAGCCGCCCAGATAAACCTAGCTTACCCTATATCCTCCTAGCTTGAAATTGAACAGAATAGGGACGGTTCTCACTGGGCTTGAAGAAGCACGCGCACAGGAGGGCTTTACACGAGACAGGACACTGGCGCTACGTATGCAGATGGACGAAGACCAGTGAGCAGTCCAAAGCACTATTGTAATAGCCGACCCCTCCTGAATCGTAACCCAGGCCTCGCGTACAACCTGCGCAGTTGAATGCGATTCCTGGGCCATCGGTCGCGCGTCCTGCGTTGACTCCGACTCAAGGACCTGCCGCAGCAAGAAATGCAGCTACATTCGCTCGCCCACCCAATCCTGGTCTTGCAAATCCCCCTGGCAGGCACGTGTTTGGTATCGGGAGGACGGCGGACGCACCGAGCTGACCGCATGTTCAGAACTGCCGCGCCTTCAAATCCTCCTCCGACTGGAGGTGGATGGGGCTTCTTAACGTCGGTGTGGGATTGGTGGTTTGGCCCTTCAGTGCCAGCGGCGACTATATCTATTCCGCCTCCACCACCTACCCGCCGGCCGATTGCTGCCCAACAAAACCGGTATGGACTTGTTCGAGACTGTGCTTGACTCGTACTGGCGCTGACCATCTTTCGCACACCGGCAGCCTTACGGGCCACAACTGCGTCAGTTGTATGGACCCTATCCGGGGCGTCGAAGTTGGCACACCCTGCGGACATCACTACGACAAGACCTGCATTCTTGGGCTCTTCGAGGCCGCGATCAAGGACGAATCCCTCTTCCCCCCACGCTGCTGTCGGCTACCAATTCCCCTTCGCTCGGTTTCGTCGTACATGAGCGCCGATTCCGTGCTGAAGTTCACGGACAAGACGGTGGAGTTCCGTACGCGCAAACGTGTCTACTGCGCCCGACCGTCTTGCAGCCGCTTCCTTGGAAAGCAGTACGAGGGAGAACTGGCACACATCCGCGCACCGCGACTGGAATGCCCCGTTCCAGGCTGCGGGATGGTCACTTGCTCCTCATGCAAGAGCGAGGCAAAGTGGGGCCTGAGGCATCGCTGTCAGGCCGACGAGGCCGACGCGCCCATCCTTGCCTTGGGACAACAATCTGGCTGGGCCCGCTGTCCAGGCTGCGAGACGATGATCGAGCTCAACATGGGCTGCTATCATATGACCTGCCGATGCCGCACCGAGTTCTGTTATCTGTGTCGGGCGCGCTGGAAGACATGTCCGTGTCCTCAGTGGGACGAGCAAAGGCTGCTTGTTGCGGCGCAGGCACGGGCGGATGCGCAGATCCGCTTCGGTGCGGCGCAGCCTCAGGTTCGTGTTCATCGGGAACCAGCTGCGCCTGCAGCTCCTCGGGCTCCTGTTCCTGTCCGTGCCCCGCCTCTGCCTGCGGCTCCGGCTCGTGTCGCACCTGTACCTGCGGCCCCTCAGGCTCCCGCACGACGTGACTTAATGACGGCGGAGCTCCCGGGAGTGCATCCTCCTGCTCGTGCATCCCAGGCTGCTACGCGTGTTCCAGACGCTGCCGGAACCATCGCGCGCACTCACACCATCCGTCTCCGGCAAGCACCTGCTGTTAGCGCAAGTTCATCCGCCACAGGATCGACGCTTGCGTCTCGTACCCGCCCAGCTGCCGTGCCCAGCGCCTCCTCCTCCTCATCCAACTGGCGCAGCTCTGTCGTCCGCCCCTCTGGGTCGTCACGCACCACTGCCGCTACCCGCGAGCAGACAGAAGTGGAACCTTCGAAGAAGCGCGAGAGACAGGATCTCGTGCAGCAGTGGGTGGAGCGTCTCCGCGTAAATCACGACTGCAACCACGACGCGTGGAAATACCGCAGGGGCGAGGGGAGTTGTGAGGTTTGTCATGATCATTTGCGGCTCTATCTCTTCGTAAGTGACGACGATATCCGCTATGATCATGCTGAATTGACGCGTTTCTAGCGCTGCAATGGTTGCGAGCTGATGGCATGCCGGAGGTGTAGATGGAACAGGCTCTGAGCTTGTCGGGCGTTGGTGAAGCATTGTCCTGAGGCTCACCGTCCTGTTGCCGAAGGCTATATTAGAATGCCCTGTACTATACCTGCACATTTATCTTGCTGTCTTGTTGTATTGTCTGTCCGATCCTCCTGATATCACACTGAAACTTATAGCTCGCGCTGAGAGACCACCCTTGTCATGGCTAATTGAGGCTTTGTGGCCGAAGAGGAAGCAGGTCCGCAGGACGCGCGACGCGTGCGGCGTCTCGAAACAAGTCACATTCACCGAGTTACTAAGTTACGTAAGCTACCTAAGTACTGTTTTGACTCTCCAAAGTTCAGACGACTCGCGTATTCATGAACTCGACGTTGACTGTCTCGACCAGCGAAGCCAGCGCACGCAACTTAGTCTCTCTCATATTGTTCAGCTTCCTCCTCTTTGTCCCTTTGGCGGACTTGAGCACGACATGCAGCTCCTGGAGCTTCCCCGCTCCCTTGGCTTTCCTCGAACGCAGACAAGTCTCCAGATCCTGCGCTAGCTCGCCATACCAGCAGGCCTGATGCACGCATAACCAACGTAGCTGCGGCATAGGCGCAGTGTCGTTTTCGTCGAGACGCGCACCATCGCTGCCCCAGGCCAAGGGTCCCGCAAGCGCATACACGAAGTCGCGCATGTTGTCCCTCGTCGCATACCCGCAGCATTCCAGCGCGAGCACGGAGAGCCCACGAAAGCTGCTGAACAGGTGCCCGAAGCCCACCTGGCTCGCGCCGTAGAACAGCTCCAGGCGACGCAATGGCGCCGCGACGAAGAGCTCTGCGAACTCGCGCACCGCTGCGTCCTCCTCGCCCACGCTGTCGTCAGCGGAGCACCTGCAGGGATCCACGAGGATCATACTCAGGCCTCCTGTGTCCTTGTCACACGCGGTCTTGCCGTCGCCCGGGTGCATATGGAGGAGCTCGCTGTCCAATCTCGAGCACTCGGCGCACGGACAGGGCATCGACACAGCGAACTCCCATGCGCCCTTCAGGATCGCCTGGTTGGCCGCGCGCAGAATCGGGAGGCACGCGGGGTTGTTGGGGATGTGGTCCAAAAACGACTTGCGCTCCCGGAGTCGGACCGGTGCGAAGACCGTTATTGACGTGCTCTCCGCCAGGCGCAAGTGCGAGAGGAGGTAGGAGCACCGCGTCGTCTTCACAGCTGAGTTTGCATTCCCGTGGTCGGATGGGCAGAGGAGCGACAGCAAGCGCAGGTTTGGCAGCGCGACGACGCGGTCTACGTTGTCGCGGTCGATGCGAAAGGGAAAAGAGCTCCATAACTTCAACTTTTCGAGGGTGGGACACGCCTCGAGCGCGTCCAGGAACTCCTCGAATGTAAGCTGGTTCGCGAACGACCCCGGGTGCGATTCGACGAGCTCGAGGACCCGGAGCCCCCGCAGGAGTGACGCCGTCGGGGGAAGGTACAGCCCGCTCAGGTGGAGCGTGCGGAGAGACGGGAATATGTTCTCGCTCGTGCGGTTCAGCAGGAACACGTCGTAGAGACATTTGCCCGCTAATGGCGCGCCCAGCCTGCATGCGTCCAAGTACAGCTCCTCCAACGCGGGCATGCCAACCATGAACAGGGATCCCAGGGCGTGCAGGGAGTTGGCCGCGGCGTCATCCGTCACTATAAGCGACCGGATGCGCTCGGTATGATTGAGAAGGAGGGCGGCGGCTTGGAATAGCGTCGTGTGGTTGTACAGGCGGATGTCGAGGGGAGCGCTGCCAGAACGTACGAGGCAGAGTTGCAGCCATTCGACGCACCCTTCGACGTCGATGGCGCGCCAGAGAACGGGGAATCCGCAGGCGAGCCTGCGCCAGTAACGGCATACGAGGTTCACGACGAGCCACTCCCTCGGGACACGCTCGTGGTCCCAACGTACGAGGACGTTCCCAGGTGTCGCAGCTGCAAGAACTTGAAAGATCATCAACATCACCTCGGGCGGAAGGGTGTCAATCCCTCTGGCAGTGGCCGCGTCGGGTGGTTCTGGGATATCGGCATCGGCGTCGATGTACTTCTCGAACATGGCTGCGAAGGTCTCCTCTGGATTGGAGGTTGAGTATCGTGAGTCTGTGTCCGGTCGACGAGACGCGTTGCAAGCTCACCTTCGTCGAGAGATTCTTGCACTGTCACAGGGAAGGGAGGCAACACATGTGCTGACATCGTGGCGTAGGTCCGGCGAATGGCTCGAGTTGTGAGTCCTGTCTCTGCCCGTCGCATTGGCTTATATCCATTTCGAACAAAGCGAAAGTGCTTTGCACGGACCTTGTTGAAGCGCTCCTCGCGTAAGGATCCTTTCACTTGTCCAGCGTGAAGCGACGCCTTTGCGCTTAGTGGTTGAAAGCCTGAATTAGGTGTTACTGGGCATTCGGAATTGACAGGTACGCTGCCCAGACTGGCGCGCACTTCTAAGCTTCACTCATCATCACGATGAGATTGAGATATACGCCGCTTCAATGATACAAGGTGCATCCATGATTCGTACGGCAGGGCTCATTGTCTCTAGGCTATAAACCGTTATGACACTCCAGGTGTCCATAGTCCTCGACAAAGGGAGCCAATTCGTCGAGCATGTCTTCAAGATCCTCGTCGTTGGGAACATTCTTTCCAGGAGCAACCTCGATCCTCAGGACAGACAGCTTCGCCGCGTTGCGTGCTGCACGAGTACGCAAGCAATTTGCGAGGTCCTCAAGCATGGTCTCCTTCCACGACACCTGGGTAAGATCGAGGCCACGCAAGGCTGGCAGGACGACGCCACCATCGTAACGTCCACTGTCGGCACTGAGGGCGGGCAAGAAGCGAACCAAGTCGCGCTTGCGTCCACCTAGACTGACGGTCAGAAGTTGTAGACCGGACAACGTGCGGAAGGCCCCGACGAAGGTCTCTCGCCGGGCTGGACAGGGAATGTTGAGCCGCGTGATCTGCGCTTTCGAGAACAGCGTGCACAAGTGAAAGAGCGCATCGTCGGGACTGTACGCATCCTTCATGAGGCCGCCCGCAACCATCTCGTATCTTACGGACAAAGTTGCTCCGCTGTCGACGCGGACGGTAAAGACGACCTTCTGGGTCCCGTGATGGATCGAAGCGGACGTCGCATCTAGGAGGAATGGGAAGTTGTTGGAGTCCTGCGGGAGGAGGCCCGGGAGTCCGCGGAAGTTTTCGAAGTCTTCGAGACCCATCCATATATCGACGGATGTGCTTCGGGCGAGCCGAAGGTGCGAAAGAACTGCAAGAACGTCGCACTCCACATGGCTCGAATGGTTAGAGGAGAAGCGGAGTTTGTGCAGACGAGGAAGATGTATAAGAAGTGACGAGTCCCAATAACCTGGTTGGCGAGCTGCTAGCAGGTCCCCAACGGGGATGGAGAAGTTCAGGTCCAGGTATTCGAGTTTCTGAAATGACCCCAGGATGCGCAGGAACGCGTCAAGATTCGGAACGCGGTCCTTGAAGGAAGGCATCGACATCTCGAGGTCAAGCACGCGGAGGTGTTCGACGGGAATGCTGTTCCAAGCAACATCCGAGGTGGCGGCGCGGAATATCTCGAGGGCAGGGTGGCAAGTTCGGTCCACCCTCAGGCCAGGTCCTCCCACGACGTTGAATTCCTTGAGCAGCGGCAAAGGGATCTTCCGAAGGTAATGCAGCCACCCCAGGGAGCTGCAATCTTCGCCTGGGAGCACGTACAACTTGGAGATGCGGGATGCATGCCGGATCACGATATCCTGCGCGTCCTCGGCAGCGTCCCTGTCGTGGAATCGTATGTCGAGAGGGACGTCCACCGACCGTTCAAAGCACAACTTCAGCCACTCGACGTTGGTGTAGACGTCGATGACTTGCCAGAGGGTCGGTGTGTGGCGTGCGATATCGTACCAGTGGTGGCACACTTCGGTCACCGCGAGCCACTTCAGGTCACCGTCTGGCTCCTGCCACCGCTGGTCCTCATCCTCGTCTGGCGGCGGCGAGGCAGCAAGGATACTGAAAACATCGACGAGAACCTCTCTGGGCAGAATGTTGATCGGGGCTAGGGCATTCGCTGCTCGGAGTAATGCCACTCGCGAGAGATGAGTGGCGCGAAACTTTGACTTCGTTCAGTTACCCGGCTATGTAGGTTCGATCCTGGTCACGTACCGGCCGCAACATTATGGTCCACGAAACAGCGAAGCAAGTCGGACTGACTGATGAATAGACGGAGTCGGTGGTCGGAAGTGAGAGGATGGGCAGAGAAGACCACTCTTTTAAGAGGCCTTGCTGCAAACAATGCTACTTTGTTCGCCGGAATCGTAACAAAGGTTCTAGGCTCGCAGGGCCAGTCTCTAGTATTAGTAACTCGTCCCTCCTTATGAGCTTTGTGAAAGCGTTGTGGACATCATTTCTTGCATCGATTTGACCAAAAGTTTGTTATGCTCAATTAAAAGGTGCAGTCTGTCTGTCATTCGCATCCTCAACAAATTTTATAGTATGTCTTCAGTAGGTCACCGTCTATTATGCCAATGAGTTGATCATATGGCAATATCAGTACTGTATCATACACTCGCCGAGAATTACGTCCATCTGATGATATGCTATGTATACTGTAGCGAAGGGAGCCGCTACGCTACAACTCCTGCACAGAGCAGACATTTCCCTTCACATCATCTGATAGGACGTGTACCACTTCGCCGCCTCGACACCACCGTAAAGCAGCGCTGTCAGCGTCTGGGAGTGGAAGCTCAGACGGTATAGACCCCGCGGACTGTTCTCGTTGAGGAACCAGACAAGCACAGTCGCATACAGGGACGCGAACACGATGTAGGGGTTGTATGGGTATAGGAGCATCGTGCCGAGATGGACGGCGGTAAGCAGCATCTTGGTCCGGAAGACACTCTTGAGGAGCACTGGAATCGTGGGGACCTGCTTCTCCCAGTCCTCGTGAAAATCTCGGACGTCAGCCATCACCTGCAGAGGGCGTACTTTCAGCGGATGTTGTAGAAGACATCAAAAGCACAACGTACTGCGTGGCAAGCGCGATTGATAGTGGACCAGATGATTATTTGGGTCGGATCCCAGATACTGGGGTCCGACGACGTCGAATGTGTAAGGATAGAGTTGACGACCGCGAAGGTGCCGCAACTATAGCAATATTATCAATGATTGAGATCCGTACAGCGTGGAAGAGACGCACCCTCTGATGATTCCGATGATGACCGCCTTCATGCCTGGAATCCGCTTGATAGAGAAGGCATTTCGGCCAGAGCTGTCATCGCTCCGCCAATTATGCTTCCGCTGTCGCTTGTCACCAAAGGTGAATAGTCTGAAATCCCACAGCAGGGCCGGAGCGAGGAAGACGGTGACCATGATCCATGTCCACGCTGGCGAGGACGCGAGGGCGAAGAGTAGGAGGATAGCACTGGTGACCAGGAGGAGCTTGGCCTGGTTGAAGATCGCTGTCATCTCCCTGTTCTCCGTCTTCAGCGCGT
The DNA here is from genome assembly GCA_004369055.1 of Polyporus arcularius HHB13444. NCBI lineage: Eukaryota > Fungi > Basidiomycota > Agaricomycetes > Polyporales > Polyporaceae > Polyporus > Polyporus arcularius. The sequence goes on from ML211200.1 coordinate 7,676, forward strand.
ACAATTGCATCGGCTTCTGGTCAAAATAGTGATCCAGTCCGATGGCAAGGATGTCTGAAGAAACACAGATGACGACCTGGGGAGGGTGAATGCGAAGCAGAGCAATCGCATACCATGAGCGCATGTTTCCTACTTCGAGAGCAGAGAGCACCTACCGGTCTCCAGTCAACCATGCCGTAGATTGAGCGCGACATGAAGGTGGACAGGCCGAGACTGCCGACGGACAGCATGAGTGGATGGGTCAGGAGCTCATCCTTGAGTTTATGGGAGGTGAGCGGGGTGGAATGCATGGCGGAGAGTTGAAAGTATTGCGACCGTGGCCGGTCACTCTTCTCGGAGGCATAGATATACCTGATGACGCCGTGTCAGTGCGTGCCTAAACTCCAGCTGAAACTCACGGATGCTTGGCAATTGCGCATTTCAGGACTTGTAGCACCGCTTCTTGCTCCCGTTAGCTGCTAGCTGCGGGCCCCAAAAGAGCGCGAGATCTGGAGATACCATGTAGAAGTCGTTTGTCAAGTCTCGTTGGTGATATTTGTCTGCGTCAGAAAAGCATTGCAAACAGCCAAGTGTGTACTGTACACCTGAAACACCTGGTCCTGACGCCCCAGACGCCTATGTACGCCCTCAGACAACTTCAGGTACCCCTCTAGACTCGCCAATAGCTGTCAGCACTGCAGTGCCACCCGCATTCGACAATGGGATGCCTTTCCCCGACTTCCGATCCAAGTCGGCCTCCTCAGCGGTGAGCGAGATCCAGAATCCGACCGCTACGAAAGGGACAGTAGCGATCATCATCGTGCCAAACGCTTTACCGTAGGACTGAGACGCCAACATCTGAATATGCTCAGGCAACGAGCGTATACCACTCAACGCCTGTAGTTGCGGAAGATACTGTGGGATATTCTGGGTCAGGCGCAGATACTGATGCGTGGCATGGAATGGTGCTACGTGAGATTCACGTACCTGCGATGCCTCAGAGTCGGCAAGCATGTTGTTGAGGAAGACGTTCTGAATGATTGACCCTTGCACGGCGATCCCAATGATGGCTCCGAGCGATTTGCTCCACATGGTCATCGTCGTTACGCTGGCCAGGAGCTCGCGCGACACCTTGCTTTGTGCTGACACGGTGTTGGTCTGAGCGATGAAGCCTACACCAGCGCCAGACATTGCGAGGAAGACGTATTCGACAGCGCGAGGGAGGGTGCCATTGAGCATGATCAGAAGGCCGTTGGCTATCAGGTTGACGAGTCCGCCTGCCCACAGCCAGGGTCGCGTGCGTCCGCTCCAGGACATCAGCTGCCCGACAATGGTGGTGAAGATTATCATGGTCCCAACACTGTCGACCTCGGGTTAGATTCGACGACAGACAACTTGTCGATAGGGAAAACTGACTATGGCAGTATTTCTAACCCGGATACTAGCTGATTGTCGCCGCGAACGAGCTGGTAATAGGACGGGACGTATGCCGCCAGGCCGTAGATAGAACTGGCAGAATAGAGTCAGCATCGTGCGGATTCAGCAAGGGTTGCGCGACCTACACCGAGGTGAAAAAGTAATTGCCAGTCGACGCCGTCACATTCCGAATCCTGAACATCTCAAGAGGGACGATGGGAAACTGTGGGATGTACAGCTCGTAGAGGATATACACGGGGACGAGGATGCCCCCCACGACAAGCAAGGAGATGATCACAGGACTGTTCCACGGGTAGGTCGTTCCGCCCCAAGTGAGCGCGATGCACAATGCAACAATGCAGACGGCAATGAGGATAATTCCGCCGAAGTCGACATCCTTGAACGTCACTCCCGGTCGCTTCCGGTTCGGGATCTTCTTCACGAAGATTAAGAGGACTCCGATAGCCGGCGCGGAGAGAATCAGGTTGATCCAAAAGCACCATCGCCAGTTGAACCTCGTGAAGATACCGCCAAGGACCTTGGATGTAACATGAGAGTGAGCGCCATGAAACTCGCAGGAATGTACGAAACGCACGGGTCCGATGACAATTGCGATAGCCGTCCGTGCGTACATCGCGCCCACATACTTCCCCCGATCGCGGAGGGGAACCATCTGGCTAATTATGATCATACACACGACCTGCCAGAATTGAGCGCTATTGTGAGCGGAGAGACCGCGTACAAGTGTTTGGGATCTGGATGGACTTACAAGCAACCCTGCTGCTCCGATACCTATGTAAAGCCGCTGTCAATCTACAAGCGACGCCGGCAATGACAGGACTTCGGACTCACCAGCTATTGCCCTTCCGCAGCAGAACCATATGTAGTTACTCGCAACGGCACAGAAGAGTGAACCGATGTCGAAGACGATGATTGATAGAAAGAGCATGCTCCTGGAGCCGTACAGGTCGGTGCCGCGACCGAAGATGGGTTGGAACACGGTTGAAGTCAGCAAGTAAGCCAGGGCGATCCCTAATGCGACGTCAGCGGGGCGCAAGAAGAATTGCGGAGAACATACAGCTTTGTTGCGGCAACGCATCATACTCCGATGCGATGGTAGGCATAGCTGTAGCTATGATCGTCTGGTCTAGCGAACCGAGGAATGCTGCGACAGACAACCTACAAATTCTGTCAGCGCCATAGGGCGCGGTGAATGAGTGACATACACACGCAAGGAATACGAGGTGGATTTCAGTGTTCGACAACGGTGCGGGCTCTTCGTCTGTGTTCTTTGACACGGCTGCCACGGCCGCTGGTTCGTCGTTCAAGCACGCTTTGGCCCCAGCTTCGACGGTGGTCGTGGACAGCTTGACGGCAGATTCCAGCGTCATCTCGATTGTTCGAACAGAGATGTCGTCGGCAGTTGCGAGCTTGACTAATTCAGTGAACTGGGAGGCGCATACGACTAGCAATACTCACTAGTATAAGGGCGGGTATTCCACACGAACGGAGTCCGAGTCTCAGCTGCAACAGTGAATTAGTATTCGAGGTACTTAGGAATCATTATGTACCCGCTGCTGTACGCTCGACGCGAGTAGATAAGGGGTAGCCATCCAACCTTTTATGGTGCTGACACACCTGGAGGCGGCCGGCGTGCCCCGTCGCCACACAATTCACATCGCAAACGCCGGCGGAGCGTACAATCTGCCGAATGCGCGCATTGCGGAGGGACAGACTCACGGATGCCTTGTCCTGGATATTGAAAACGACTGAATGCGTGTCACCACCCCGGCGGTCCGCCGTCTCGGATGCGTTTCGGAACCGCTGTCAAGCCGTGGTATCGCGATGAGATGCCAGGACATCGTGACGAATGAGGGCTTGAAGCCTAGCCCACAAGCTTGGCTGGCGGTTCAAGAAGAGGCAGTGCGACGCAGCGACCGCCGCTGACCGCTCGACAACCGCTAGCGCACGGATGCGCGTCTGGATTGCCATTTATGGAGTAGACACGACAACCACCGCCACGTGGCGCCACTGCCACCACTGGCGGCGCCGGACGCGACAAGATGCAACATCAACTTCCGGCTTGCCAAGATTCAAACACTCAACTATTGCAGGAGTTCTAGTCATCCTGGTCGGCATATGTCACTTTGGGAGCGCGCAGCTCAGTTCGGACTGTCGCATTACTCTTTTTCACCGAGCGAGGAAGGATATTTGACCGAACCGAACCCGCAGCATTCCCCCCAGTACATGACCGATGACCGTGTAACGCATGTCATATCAGTATCGCTCGTTGTCTGGGAAGGTCTGCGCGCTCGAGCAACACAGTGAGTACCGCGCACCTTTCTCGAGTACGACCTTGGAGTCGGACGGACTGACGACGTACGCGGCTTCCAGCGAGACCGCGTGGTGCTTCCAGACGCAGGTATGGTTCTCTTGTAGTCGTATTGTCAGTGCCTTGAGCATAAAAATGGCGGACCGGCGACTTGTGGTGCGCGAGGACGCCTCATCCGAGGACGATGTCAATTGACACAGCGCGCGGGTTGGGACGATGTGCGGAGTACTGTGCTGTGATCGAGGCGCCGTGCACGACATATGTAGATGTACACGGCTTTCCGCCGATGTACTTAGTGACGTTTCACACCTATCAAAACAAGGATGTTGTCAGTATTCGAACGCGCAGACAAGCGGGAAGACGCACCCATGTCCCGAGCTTGCGCGAATTCCAAGACGGGGGCGGCCGGGCGACGCATACTCAGTATGTCAATCATAACAGTCCGTACCGGGCTGCTGCATGTGTTACGTTGGCAAGACGGGAGACAAGAGCAAGCAGAGTGCGAAGTTGAACGCGCGCGGTCGTAGCGGCCTCCTTCCTAATCGGGATGAAAAGTGTGACTCCAACTTACCACCAAAACTTCCAATCGATCCTGCTTCTGCTCGTCACTTCTCTGACTCCGGAAACTCAGTGTGGCGACCGTCTTCTCACTCCGACTGCCATCACTCCTGTCTGTATATACTCGCTTATTCTCCGCACCTGCGCCTGTATCTGTAATCCGCCCACAAAACGCTTGTGCACTCCGTATAAGCCCAAGCCTTTCCCGCAACCTCTCAAGCATTCGAAATTACAAGCATTCGAGTATCCGGAGATACACCATGGCCTCCACATCAACTGACACCGCCAACCGACCAAAACTTGGTCCCTCCCCCTTCTCCGTTCCAGCGGATCTCCCCAAACTCCCCGAGGTGCCGGGCACCGACCCCACCCGCTGCGTCCTAGATTCCTTCCGAATCGCCATCGCCAAAAGCGTTGCCGATGCTCTTGAGTTGACGATTGAGCAGGTCTACCAGGGCGTAGACTACGGGAAGAAGGGCGAGGACTTCACCGTGGCACTTCCGCGGTTCCGACTCCCGGGGAAGGTCGACGACTTGGCGAAGAAGGTCATAGACAAGGTGAGCGGAACACTTGTGGTCGACTACTCTTTGCCATATCCCTGCTTCGTGCACTTGCAATTTGAAGGCTGGACATGAGTACGCGCTCGGGTTAGGGTTTCACCTTCCTCAGCCTGCCTCTATTCCACGCTAATCGTATGACGGACACGTACTGACTGTCATAAGTTCCAACCAGATGACTGGGTCGAGTCCGTGACCCACGACCGCGCCTTCCTGCACTTCAAGTGCCGAACGGCTACCCTGAACCGCCTCATCCTCGACCAAATCCATGCCCTCACCTATGACACCGAATCAAAACAGCCCGAGTACGGCGCAAACTCCATCGGCGAGGGTAAGCGCGTCGTCATCGAGTACTCCTCGCCCAACATCGCAAAGTCATTCCATGTCGGCCACCTGCGCAGTACGATCATAGGAGCGTTCCTTGCGAACTTGTACAAGGCGTGTGGTTGGGACGTCCTCTCGCTGAACTACCTGGGTGACTGGGGAACGCAGGTTCGTGTCCTTCGTTCGTTAAGCTATGTCTTCAGCTGACTTCGCAGCGCAGTTCGGTCTTATTGCGGTCGGCTTCGAGAAGTACGGCTCGCAGGAGGCTCTCGAGAAGAACGCGATCCAGCACCTCCTCGAGATCTACGTGAAGGTGAACGCCGACGCAGAGAAGGACCCGTCGGTCCGCGAGCAGGCGGCCGCGTGGTTCAAGCGGATGGAGGATGGTGACGAGGAGGCGCTCCGGAACTGGCGGGTCTGGCGCGAGCTGTCAATCAAGAAGTACGAGGAGGAGTACGCGCGGCTGAACGTGCACTTCGACGAGTACACTGGGGAGAGCATGGTTGGCGCGCAGACGATGGAGACCGCGGTGAAGAAGCTGCACGAGATGGGTCTCATCGAGGAGGATAATGGTGCGCTCCGGGTCAACCTGGAGAAGTACAAGCTCGGCAAGGCTGTTGTCCGGAAACGAGGTGCGTGATCCAGCCTTGTGATCGAGATGTACACATCGCTGACACGCACTTGCAGACGGCACGTCCATCTACCTCACGCGGGACATCGGCGCGGCGATCGAGCGGCACGAGAAATACAAGTTCGACAAGATGATCTACGTCGTTGCCGCGCAGCAGGACCTGCACCTCCAGCAGTTCTTCAAGGTGCTGTCGCTCATGGGCTACGACTGGGCGGACAAGCTCGAGCACGTCAATTACGGCCTCGTGCTCGGCATGAGCACCCGCAAGGGCACCGTCGTCTTCCTGGACCAGATCATCCGCGAGGCCGCGTCCGTCATGCACGAGCAGATGCGCAAGAACGAGGAGAAGTACAAGGCGATCGAGGATCCCGAGAAGGTCGCACTCGAGATCGGTATCACCGGTATCAAGATCCAGGACATGGCTGCCAAGCGGTGCGTTTTAATCCTTCCTCGCTTCTGCTCGTTTGTGACCGAGTACTCGTACTCATGTACCACAGAATCAACAACTACACGTTCAACTGGGAACGCATGCTCTCCTTCGAGGGCGATACCGGCCCGTACCTCCAGTACGCGCACGTCCGGCTCTCCTCTATCGAGCGCAAGAATCCCGAGCTGCTCCCGCTCCCTGCACCCTCTAAGCTCAACCTCGACTCTCTCATCGAGCCGCAGGCCCGCGAGATCGTGTTCCTGCTTGGGTCGTACCCTGACGTCGTCAAGACGGCGTTGAAGACGCACGAGCCAAGTGGGATCGTGACGTTCGCATTCCGCCTGAGCCACGCGATCTCGAGCGCATGGGAGACGGTCATCGTCAAGGGCGAGCAGGACAAGGAGAAGGCCAAGGCGCGCATGGCTCTGTACCTCGCGGCGCGGGATGTGCTGGGCGCGGCGTTGCGGTTGTTGAGCATCAAGCCGCTCGAGCGGATGTAGATGCGTAGTGTAGATATTGACTCTTTTGAGGCTCTAGTGTAATGCTATCACTGGTCGAGCGAAACGAGGGACGGACAAATTTTAGCCGCAAGGACTCACTTCTAGGTATAGTGCTGGCTAGGTATCCAACACGAACAGAGTTTACATCACAGCTGCAACAGTGCATTGGTCTTGAGGTAGTCATTGAAATGCACCCCTGGCTGCTACACACATGGTGGCAGGCGCTCCGCACCGCTTCCCCGTGCCCCGTGGCCTCACAGTTTCATCGCCGACGTCTCCGGAGCATACAAGCAGCGGAATGCACACGTTGCTGATGGACAAACTCACGTATGGGCTGTCCTGAATATTCGAAAAGACTGAATGTGTGGCACAACCCCGGCGGTCCGCCGTATCGGATGCGTCACGGTTTCTATACCGCTGTCAAGTTGGGGTGTCACCATGGAACACCAGCACATGAGGGCTTCTTGGCTGGCGGTTTGAGGAAAGGCGGTGCGATCGCCGCTGCTAACCGCATGTGTGACAGATGCGCGTCTCGGTTGCCATTCATGGAATAGGCACAACAACCACCGCCACTGCCACCTGCTGCCACCACCCGCCGGCGGCGGACGCGACAGCTTGCCAAGACTCAAGCACTCAACTGTCGCAGTGGTCCTAATCATGCTGGGCGGCATCGTATTATTGGTAGGGCGCAGTTCAGTCCGGACTTTGAATCACCTCTCTATCACTGATCAAACGAGGAACGATATTTGACCGATTACCGCAGCATTCACCCCTCCCTGGCCGCCTCTTCAGTGCATGACGAATGACCTTGATGCCATGCCATCATATTACACCCATAAATAGGTATGTCTGGTGTAGTAAAGCTAATGTATTCAATCGAAATTCCTCATGGGAGCCTATGCAGGTCGCTCCACATGCAAGGCCTGCAGGATCTTCTCGAGCTTGACATTACCGCCCAGCCGAGCAATCTCCGCCCCGACCTGAGCCTCTAGGTCATACATGACCCCAAGGGTGTAGTCGAATGACTTCGTACGGTCGCGCAGATAATTGATCGTGTGTTTCTTCAGCGTCGGCGTAGCCGGACGGTTCTGTAGCACGTCTTCGGGGGAAAACACAGGATCAGGAGAGAACGGGGCGCGACGCACGAGGACGGACACTCACTCAGTACTTGGCGGTTTGAGGTATCTGCCCGGATGCCGTGAATGACGGGGAACGAGAACTTTCCCTCCGTTAGATCTTCAGCGAAGCCCTTGTTTTCCGTGTACTGGCATGCCAATGTGAGATGCCAGTCGGATGATGACAACAGAATGAGCGGACGCACTTGGGTACTCTGTAGGTTCATATAGTCATCTCGTATCTGGAAGTAGATGCCGAACAAGTTGACCAAAGGGACGTAATCCCTACAGGCGGACATCAGACACAGACATCGAAGCGCTTCGGGCAACACTTACACATCCACATTCGCCGTAGAACACGCCATCATGAGTTTGATAGCCACGCGAAACAATCCTCCGGTCTCTGCAGAATGCATCAACAGTCCGCTATCAGAGACTGAGGAGACCGGATCCAGTTGGTACTCACTGTCATTGACCATCGAGATATACTCTTCTTCGGTGGGACATTGAAGAGAGTCACGCCAGAGTAACTCCAGACCCTGGCCCCTATGAAGTGACAAGAGTTCGTCTAGGAACGTGTTAATGGCAACTCGGGGCGTCCACAGTAGCACGAGACATACCTGTGACTATGCGATCGAGCTCCTTGTAGGGCCCGAGACGCTTCGGTGCATCCTCGGAGGGGAGTCCCGTATGGTCCCCGGTCCCGGAGCGAAGGGCAAACAGCTCTCGGTATGCAAGGAAGTAGACGTAGTTCGCGGAGTTGATGGTCTGCGGGACCCCGTATATCTTGTGCGCCACTGGTCCGCGTCAGACTTAGGTAGTATCACCAAAATGATCGACTCACCCGGCACCCCTCTGCGGAGTTGGGCGTCATCCTCGATATCGTCTATGCTGGACTAAGGTCATTACGCGGAAGATAGAGACAGCAGCGAAGAGTCTCACAGTAGGCTCGCTGTGTGCAGCATGCTCACGATCTTGGAGATAGTCTTCAGCTTGTCCTCAGGAACTTTCAGCCACAAATTGAACGCCTCTAACATCTGTCCTCTGATCTCCTTGCCTGGGACAGAGGCTATGTGCGTGAAGGGCTCTAGGAGGGCCTGCGTAATGGTCTGAGCGAGACTCGATTAAGCGTATGAAGATAACTCACGGCTTCATTGGCAGGCGACCAATTATCGGATGCGGCCAGAATTGACTGAACGTCCAAAGTCTTCGAAGACATCGCTGTTAGCCGTTGGAATGTCTGCGTCGTGAATCGGTATGATGTCGGTGGTAGATGCAGAGGGCATGTCCCTCACGTATGAACATATATATGTATCGGATTGTCTTGGTGCTTGTCTTGGTGCATATCCGCAACCAATTCGTATGAGCCCGAGATGCCCAATCGCAAGTCTCACAACTCATCGGGCGACAACGCATTCGTTTCCGCGCAGGTCGAAGCGCTGGAGAGCTGAGATGGCGGATGTCGCGAGACCGGTCAAACCGACACAGGTACTCGTGTTGAATGCTGATGCGGGGTCGCCACTGCATTGCAAACGTGGCCACTGGATATCTGCGACGCAGTGGCAACGACTGCATATGCTCATTGCTCATCCCCAGCTCGCTTGGCAAATGAGGCGGTCAATCGTGAGGTCTGTATCCAGTGCGCTCCGGTCAACCACCGGTTGGACAGGCTCAGCAGGTAGCCCCTAGGCTGAGCGGGAGCTTGGCAAGGTGATTGACGTGTCTAACCATTCGCATGAATAGACGCGGGATGAAACTGCCCTCCACTATCTTGCGCCACAGTGAACAGGACAACAGTACTAGTGAAGGACATAGCATACCTATTGCAGTGATCCGGGGAATGGTTCGGGTTTCAGCGCATATTCATCGCGTTCCTGAGTGTACGGTCAGATTCGAAGGGCCACCGGCCTCTTGGGAAGACATACCGCTTTTGTTGTCGTGACACCTGCCGTTATGTATTGAGCCCCGCTTGAGTAAACCGAACCCGACAGAAAGCGCAGGCAACTAAGCAAGAGCGAGAAGATAACCGACTCGACGACGCCCAGGATGAGGAGGAGCAGACTACACAGGCGCCCGGCTGGATGACCTTCTCCACCTACCACACTGTCCTCTGCACGAATTCAGGAACCAAGATGAACTGTCTAGCCATGCCCCAATCTGGCTTCACGCGTACTCCACGCCCTTCCGACTGCAATGATGTGCAATCTGCCTATGGCCATGAGCCTCCACGGACTCGCCAGTCGACCTTCGCCTCCGTCCTGCAAAGCGCCATACACTATGCTTCCTCGCGCTCCCATCGTGCTGGTCCTAGCTGCCGTACTGAATGTAGTTGCTGCTCAGCACCCGACATTTGCGCCGGTACCACCTATACTGGTGCCCAGCAAAGGCCCACCTGGACAGTGGGAGAGTTGCGCACGGTGGAATGGTGAGTTGTTCAATTGTCCAGCCCTGTCTCGCATATCGCTTCTACAAGCGCATGAGCCTGACTTTGGAGGTTCAGACCAGATCAGTGTTGTTGGGGAGAAGTGTCGTCAACAGGGGACTTGCTGCCAGTGGACCCATTGACCAATTCCAGCGGCGACCCACTCCTGGGCTTCATCCTCTTGTCAGACGACAACGGGTCCGTCCTGAACCCAGTCCTCTTGCAAGGCAAGTCTATCGGCTCGTTACATGCAAGAATATAGACTGAGTGTACTGGACTCGTGACAGGTCAGCGACTTGCGTCAGGTTTCCGGCTGTCGCAGAAGATGGTGAACCTCATCGTGCCCGGGATCCCTACGCGACAGCAGTGAATGCCGATGTCGACGGCGTGAGCTGGACCGACCCCTCTGAGAAATTCAACCGCATGGATCCGCAGGGTAAGTACTGGAGCACGCCCGATATCGCTTTCAGTGAGCAGCGCCCCGCCCATCTCTGTTACATACACTGTACAGTCGTGCTTCCGACGCCGACTGATAGCGATGTATCCTCTGTCTCCCCTACGACCATGCCTCCGAGCTCTGCTTCTGCGACAGCACCTCCGAGCTCCTCGTCAACGGCGACCAGTACGAGCACCAGTCCTTCGGCGTTTCAGACAACTCGCAACAATGTTGCTGGCTCTTCGTGGTTCAACGACCTCTTGGCTGGAGCGGGGATCATCTCCATGCCTCTCAAGCTACTTGTTCATGGCGTTCTGTGAATGTTGCTCGTAATTGATGTAAACTGCAGGCCGAAGACGTCTGTCATACGTACTGCATGTCCGTTGTTCAGGATTGGTAGCTATGTCATTGTGTCAATGGAGAGTTGGTTACTCGTAACAATGCAGCCTCCCTGCATGCAGATCACAAGCATAGTGGCGGCGGTCAAGAGAAAATTACGGACTTCGACGCATGTCAGAAGGCCTGCACTGTGTAGGCTCTCTGAGTGGTAGGGTACTACTGTATGACGGTGGTTTGAATAGTAGAGTAAAAGAGCGACAGAGTATGTGGGACGCGTAAAAGCCAAACAGGCGTATATCACACACGAAGAGAAGAGCAACTAGCGATCGTATTCTGTCCTCGAGTAAGCAAAGCATTATTGGGTCGCAGTACCGCAGGCACTGACTGACGGGAGTATGTATGTAAGGGTCTATAAGAATCCAAGTCCATGTGTCTACGGAATCTAGAGGGGATAGTCCTATGCTACACACAAAGAGTGAATCGTGATCGTAAAGTGAGCGGTCCGTATGTAGATGATAAGAGAGAGCTGAAAGGGCAATGATGGTGGTGAAGACTCAGCGGAGCCGTCGAGGATGAAGCCGCTTGTCGTGCTCGCGAGAATGACGCGCACGCTTCATGAGATGTGTAGGGACAGGCTGCGATTCGGACGTTTGCACGAGCGCCATCCGTGCGCCGGTTGCAGTCGGCGTCGCTTCGGGATGCACACCCTCGTCCTCAGAAGCTGAGGCGAGCAAAGTGTCCGTTTGGGTCCCTGTTGCAGTCGCGGGAGGTGAGCTCGTGATAGACACAAAGCCCGACGAGGACGAGGCAGAGGACTCGGTCCCATTGACGGCACTAGCTGTCGCAGACGCGAGACTCGCCGAGTTCGACATTCCCGTCAATTCGCTGTCGGAGAACATCGACGTGAGCGACATGGTGACAGAGACCGGTGGCGCCGTGGTAACAACGAGCTTGTCAGGAGGCTGGTCGGAGCCCTCGACGTCTTCTGGATTGAAGATGCTGATGGAGCCGCTCCAGGCTGAGGCGTCATGTTCTTCCCGGGAGAACACTAGACGTAGTTTGTGAGACATCATAGATGAGTGGTTAGATAGATAACAGCGTTTGGGAACGCACGGTATAAGGAATAGTCGTCTCGGGTTGGGACTGAGGGTACCATGACGTTTGCTAGGCGATCCGCTAACGGAAACCAACCCGTAAGCTCTGCGACGAAGTCAGTACCCGCACGCGCTTCACGCAACAATACACTCACCTGCAATCAGAACATGCGCGTTCTGCGACCCTCCCGAGTAAGCCAGAATGAACTTGGCCATGATCGGGTCTCCCGAGCTGTTCGTTGTCCTCACATGGGTCAATGTCCTACAACGCAGATGATTCTCAACCTCAAAAGGACTCGTTGAGAAGGGAAGGACGTACCATTGAACCGTGTGCATATCTCCGACCTGCCAGACATCGCCTGTGCGCGGCGCGACGATCGACGACTCGCGTTTGTATGACGGGAACGCGCCTCCAACCGCCACGACGACGAAGCATGCCAGCGTGGCTGCGAGGCACAGCGTCGCCGCAGCTGCTGTGGTGATTCTCCAGAGGCGCGAGCGGTGGTGCGTCTTCATGGCATGGGTGCTGGACAAAGAGAGGGTACGGGAGACGACGGCTGAATGACGAGCATAGCTGGCCCGCCCGTCGGATGAGGAGTCCTCGGTCACCTTCGACTTCGCTCGCCTCCAGGTGATCCTAAGCTGCTTATCAACGCCGTTTCACGGCTGCTTGTCGAAGACCGGAGGTGGAGCTGCATGTTAGCGGTGATGAATGCAACATCCCGTCCTCATCCGAGCGTGAAGGTCGACGCGTACGGCCTCCAGAAGCTGCATCGCCACACATACCCCTCTCAAGCGAGCCTCGGAATATTGATGACATTTTCCGCCTCCGGTCGCGAATTTGGCGGTGTCTGCATATAGAACGTGCTATCAGTACAGAGCAGTATGTGGCTAATTGCTACACCTTGTATCCTAGTATGTATGTCTCATTCTGTAAACCTAGAAGCCAGCCTGCGCCGCCTCCCGCTCTGCGAGACTACCGCGGGGAGCCCATGCACGCAGATGGTCGTGTCCACCGTGTGCAAGCTCTTCCTCCTCCTCCTTGGATATGCCCCAGGCGCCCGCGCCAGGCGTCTCGATGAGCAGGCGATCACCCTTGCCCATGAATGTGGTGGCCTTCCCGCCTATGTTGATCTTCCTCGGCTTCAGTGGCTGACGCTCGTCATAATCCTCTGGAAGGTCCCCGTCTTCTTCCCGTGGTTGCTTGATCCAGGTGTTGCGCCCAAGCGCTCCAGGTTCGCCGCCCTCCATGCCGTAGGGCTGGCGTGTACGACGTTCGGAGAGTATCGATACCTGCAAGGGTTCGAGGAACTCGATCTCGCGAACTACGCCATCGCCGCCGCGCCATCGACCCTTGCCACCGGAGCCCTCGCGGATACCGAACTGGTGAACAATGACGGGGTAACGGCGTTCTAGAATTTCGACATCGCCGATACGTGTGTTGGTGATGTGAGTATGGACACCGGACGTGCCGTGCCAGCCAGGACCCGCGCCCGATCCACCAGCAATGGTCTGACAGAAAATAGTCAGGATATACGGCCGTGAAGTTGAGCGGAGAGCATGACCTCGTAGTAACCATACCCAACAACGTTGTTGCCGTCCTTATCTTTGCCACCCGCACCGAACGTCAAGTTGCTGCCACATGTATCAGCATCCGTCTACGAGCCGCTGAGATCGTGGAACATACTTCGTGCATCCCTGGCTGGCAGCGCACGCGTGGAACGCCTTGAGCACGACATCCACAATCCGTTGCGACGTAAGGACGTTACCACCGCACACCGCAGCAGTGCGAGAAGGAGCAAGGAGCGAACCTTCGGGAATCTTGACTGCGTAGCGGATGTTAGAAAGCTTTAAAAGAAGCACGGGACGTACACACCGGTGATGGGAACCAAGCACCCAGCATTGAGTGGGATGTCCATGTCCAGCATGGCACGCATACAATAGATGACGGCCGAGTGCACGACGGAGATGGGGGCGTTCAAGTTGCCGCGGATTTCGCAGCCGGTGCCCTCGAAGTCGAGCACCGCGGAGCCTTCCTTCTCGTCGATCTCTACCTTCAGCTTGATCTGTACGCGAATATGTATGTCAGTCTGAGTCGGTGCACGAAGACCGACTGCTCGTGGGACGTACCGGAGAGCCATCGTCGAGGTAGTCAATAGCTTCGAGGACATTCGAGCCTGCACGCTTCACGACATCACGAAGGAGGCTGCGAACTGAGGACTCTGCGTTCGCGCGAATGTGGTACATGTACTCCTGGACGGTCTCCAACCCGTAGTCATCGACGACTTCTCGTACATGAATGTCAGTTTCGGGTCTTATAGTGGAAAGAGGACGCACTCTGCTGGATGAGCTGGATACCCTTGTAATTCGCCGCAATCTGGGCCTTCAGGTCGCTCTCTACATCTCTCAGGTTCCTGCATCCCGAGCTACCGGGATACTGGGCAGGTTTGGTGACCATATAGTCCACGAGGCCCTCGTGGTCGAACATTCCCTCATGGACGATCTTGAAACTGAGGATGTTCGCTCCTTCCTCAAAGATCGTCTGCGACGTCGGCGGCATCGAACCGGGCAGAATGCCGCCGATATCGGCATGGTGGCCGCGGGACGCAGTGAAGAAGATGATCTCGCGCTCGCCGGTGGACGAGGGTGCGGAGAAGACAGGGGAGATGATGGTAATGTCAGGCAAGTGCGAGCCACCTGCGTGCGGAGAGTTCGTCATAAGGACATCGCCCGGCTTGAGAGTCTTCGCGTGCAGCTGCATCTGGTATCGCACAGCGCTGTTGGACAATCATGAACTCCTTCATCATCTCAGGAGCCCGAGGAGGATGCACTCACAAACTCATCGACCCCAAGTGAATGGGAATGAAGGGCGCATTCGCGACGAGGTCGCCATCGGGGGCAAACAGCGCGCACGAGAAGTCGAGCCGTTCCTTGATATTCGTGCTGATTGCGGTCTGCTGCAAGGACCGTCCCATCGCCTCCGCCACGCTCATGAAGCGGTTAGCGAAGAGTGTGAGTAGGATCGGATCCGGCGGGCTGTACTTCTTCGTCTGTGCAGACATGGCTGGCGCGTTCAAGGAGTAAAGCGAGGGGGGTGTTGTGAAAGGTCTTGGAGGCCTTAAGTCTTCTGCATGACGCGAGTCAGTACGATAACTGCCTTGAGTTCACCCGCCTCCGGGCTCCCGATATGCATACACTCACCGCATATACCGACTTGTCTAACCAATGCTCCGGGGTGCCCGATCCAGAGATGCTACGTCGTCGCAGAGCTCGCTGGGCGTACGCGTGTCTACGTGGGGAAACAGGCTTGGGCAGCGATAGATGGCGAGCATGACGGTGGTCACATGTAGAGACCTGTAGAGACGCGCTCGGTGTCGCGGGACGCCGCGACGCGTCGTGCACGCTGCTTTCCTCGACCACGACCATTCACATATCAACTTGCATAAGGTCGCCGTCGTTCTCACAGCGAGGGCGAGAAATGGCCGACTCTGCTACGCTCACGTCTGTTCTTGAGTCCCAGAACGCTCTCCTGCAGGAGGCCTCGCTCGCGCTGCCACACTCATTCTCGCAGTGCACTTATTCCCTTGGGCATATCCGCCAGGCCGTGTACCTCTGCTTAACGTGCACGCCGCCCAGCTCTGGCAAGCCTCCGCGCGGTGTCTGTGCTGCCTGCTCAATAGCATGTCACACGGACCACGAACAGCTTGAGCTCTTCCCCAAGCGCAACTTCCAGTGCGACTGCCCTACGCGCGCCCTCGACCATGCATGTACCCTCCACACACATCTGGAAGAGCCGAACGACACCAATGAGTACGGGAGAAACTTCAGAGCGGAGTTTTGCAGGTGTGATAGGACATATAACGCGGAGAGCGAGAGGGAGACTATGATACAGTGTGTAGCTTGTGAGGTGTGTCCGAGTGGCCTCTGTAGCGCAAGTGCTAACCGTGAACGTTTCAATCACTGTAGGACTGGTTTCACGAGTCTTGTTTGAACCTCCGTGAGAGACCGCCGTCTCGCGACCCAACCCCCGAGGTTGCACCTCAGTCTGAAGCACCACCTCTCGATGATGGAGCTTCGGACGCATCATCGTCCGGGCTCCCCCCACCTCTCATCAATGCGAGTGACTATGACGCCCTCGTATGCAGTGCGTGCGTACGCAAGATCGACGCTCTACGCAAAGTCGCAGGCACTCCTGGCGCCCTCATGGTCGTGCGCTCTGCTGACTCTCCAGCGGAACGCTGCATAATTATCGGGAAGGACGAGGGAAAGGAGATGGCTCCCGTCGAAGTGGACACTCAGGACGGGATCAAGACGAATGAAGCTCTCCCGCAAGCAGCTGCAGGAGACAAGCGCGAGAGGTCGTCGTCCATCTCTGAGGAGCATCAGGCGAAGAGAGTGCGCGTATCTCCAGGCGCGGAGTCTATCACTCCTTGTCTTGCGCCTGCCCAGGATCCGGGAGTGCGGAAACTGCTCGATAGTCTTGATACAGCTTCACAAGAGGATGCAGACGCGAACGTCGAAGAAGGGAACCACGCGGAGCGCTATCATGGAGCCGGGGACGTCTTCCTCACTGAGGGATGGAGGGCACGCTGGTGCCGCTGCAAAAGTGTAAGTTATCAACTGCCCCCCTGTTGCGTATGTTTTTGACGCGACTTTCATAGTGTCTTCCATCGCTACAATCTCGTCCTTACTTGCTAGAGGAAGAGGAGACGTATGAGCCTCCTGAAGATCCTGATTCTGGTGGGAAGCCCTCACACTATATGCACCTCGCACACTAACGTTTGCACGACAGGTCTCTCATTGGAGGAGCTAGGGATGCGCGCACTACAGGGCCTTCCTCGGGAGAGTGCCATCAACGGCATTATGGCGTTCAACGCGATGCGGTGAGTCCTTGTGTCGCAATAATCCTACCAGACTGGGCTGATCTTCCTCGACTCAGCGACGACCTCATGAAGCACCTGCGTCCGTTCGCGGAACGAGGCGATGAAGTAACCGAGGCAGACATCAGAGGTTTTTTTGACCAACGGATCCGAGAATTGCAAGCCCGGCGTCGTTAGACTGGTCTCTGAGCTTTGTACTCTTGTACTAATTTATTATCACGATTCTCTACCACTCCAAGAACAAGCTTGCAGGACTTATGCTCTCGCTGCAGGATCGATAGCCTTACAGGGCGATGCTCTAGAGTCTAGACCGCGGAGCGGCGCGCCTCGTTGTTTGGCCCGAGCGCGCGAAAGTGGCTAAACACGCGCGTGTCACGGGACCGCAGAGCGCACGTGAGGAGTTGTTGATCGTGAGTAGACTTGGGCTGAGCCACGCCCCGCGCATCTTGACCTCCTTCCCCTACCATCCCCGCCCCCCGCAAACAACAGCCCCCCGCGCGTCACACACAATGCCCCGTAAAGCCGCTGCCACCGCTGAGACAAACGCGGAGCCCCGCCGCTCTTCCCGTATCAAGGAGCAGCCCAAGCCGGAGCCGGCCCCCAAGAAGGCCCCCGCAAAGCCGCGCACCAAGAAGGTGAAGGAGCCCGCCGCTGAAGGCGAAGAGAAGCCCAAGTCGACCAAGGGTCGCAAGCGCACTGCTGCTGACGTAGAGGCTGAGGACGGCGCCGCCGTCAACGGTGAGGAGCCACCAGCGAAGAAGGTGCGTCTTGCAGTTACAGTTGTCCCGCCGCCGCCGCCGCCGCCCAGTCGCTCACCCTCGCGTAGGCGAAGCCTTCCTCTAAGGCTGCTGGCAAGCCCGCCAGCAAGGCCGCCGCGGCCAAGCCGGCCTCCAAGGCGTCCCGTGCTGGTTCGGCGAAGCCGGCATCGCGCGCCGCAAGCGCAAAGCCTGCCTCGCGGGCCTCCGCGAAGCCCGCGTCCACTGCTAAGAAGCCAGCATCGCGTGCTGGGTCAAAGAAGCCGGCGTCCAAGGTGCGTGGTACTCGATGGTCGATGCCCTCGACTCGATGTCTTATCGGACGACGTGTAGGCTGGCGCCGCTGAGAAAGAGAACGGGGCTGCTGCGGCTCCGGAGACGATCGCTGAAGAACCCGAGGCGGAGGCAGCTGCCGAGGCCAACGGCGAACAACCTCCGGCTGAAGAGACCACGGCGGCGTAATATAGGTGCGAGTGGTGTGCAGTCGTCTTTAGCCCCTTTTGTTGACGATGGCACGGACACCACAGCACGACTTCGACTGTCCGATGGCCTCCATGCACCTTTTCTCCTTGGCTCGCTGTCGCTGTCGCCGCTTTTTTATCTCTTCTATTTAACCCAAGCCGCACCCACGGGAACTAGCTACTCCGCCGATTCCCCTCGATATCCTACTGTCCTCCACTGCGAATTTCCCGCTTCCCGCTGCGTAGTGCCGGCTTGCGTGTTTGTGTAAATATGAATGGGGCCGTGTATTCTGGTTTCTTCGCTCGTCGTCGTCGCATTGTTGCCTGTCCTACCCTCGCTGAGTTAGTACATGTACGTTGCGTGTTATACTACTAGTGTCGTTTGGTTTGACGTCTGTACAATGTAAACTCGGGTTTACTGAATTCTCGAGGAGTGCCGAAGCTTGCATTCAAACCCTTAACAACCGAGGTCTGGCATGTAGAGACAGCCCAAGGTCGGCGCGAAATGTCAGAGGTCAGTACTTCACTTGGGGCTGTCGGTACCCCGGTGGGCTCGATCTATGTGGATTCCTGATCAAGACCCAAACAGAGCGTTGGAAAAAAGGCTCAATGTATTGGTGCAGACGGATTGTGAGGGTATTGATACAAATACAACATGCGTGAGAGTCTATAAAACATAGTCCATGCCATGAAAGCAAAGAGCACAGCGACGAAATCTGTTCATGCGATATCCAACCTCGCCATCGACATCGAACTGCGCAAACAGCGGCAGGTCACCAGTTGTTCAGCAGCGCCTGGGCACACTCCTGCAGATCGCACAAAGAAGCTGGTCAGCAAACTATCTCCTTCCGACCAACAGCGAGGATAGCACGCACCTTCAACCGCCCCATATTGTGTGCCAGCGAAACATTCACGATGGTCCGGAGCTTCCGTCGGACATCGGCACGGTTCATCGTGAGCTGGAAGGCGCCTGAGCACGCACAGTGCCGCGACACGTTGTCCGCCCGGACCTGTCCACACCTCGTACACCTGAGGTCTTGCTGTGCGAACCGCCGCTCATACTCGAACACGACGCGCATGAGCGCGAACTCGATCCCGGCGCGGTCGTACTCCCCACCACACTTCGGGCAGAGCCACCGCGCGCCCGCGCTCGAGGTCTGTGGGTTGGGAAGTAGGGCCGGGTCGCGGCAGAAGTCGAAGTCCTTCATGCCATCGCAGTGACGGCATGGGACGCTGGGGAGCTTGAGCGGCTCGCAGGGGTTCTGGAACGCGGCTTCGGGGGCGAACTCCCGCACCCCGACGAGCTCGAGGAGGTTCCGCTTGAGCAGGCCAACTTCCAGCGTGTGCTCCTTCGCTAGAGCAAAGACTGCGCAGCTGAACTTGACGAACTCTAGCGCAGGGTTGGTCATGTGCAAATGCGAGCCGGGGAGCAGAGGAAATTCCCACTGGGCCAGTGCAGCGTCGTCGGTGAGGGCGTCGCGGTATCGATCCTGAAGGCTTCCGAGGACACGAAGCATGCGCCTTGTGAGTTTCCGCGTGACAAACTCGCGACATGCATCGATCTCCTCTGCCTTTGCTACGTCGCGAGGGGTTGCTTCGGGGGCTCCATGATTCTGCAGCGGACGCAAGGGTACACGCGTGGAGCCTTGAGTCTTCTGCGCTGTGCGGAAGAATTCCACAAGGAAGTATCGGACGACCGCGCGGAAGTCCGCTTGAGTCGCGGGCGGAAGGAAGGATTGAATGTTCCAGCGCATCTCGATCGTGAGCTCCTCCGGTGGCTCGAGGGCAAGCGGGTCCTCGCAGACCACCGCCCCGTAGTTCGCCTCGTCCATGAAGATTAGGAAGTCGTAGAAGCGCTCGGTGTGAAGATAGACATGCTGGAACAGCTCATGCGAAGTGACTGCTGTGGTGATGTATGTTGCGTAGGCGTGAGCAGTACCAGGAGGTTTGGAGGTGACAAGGAGGATCCGGCTGAGGTCAGCGTAGACAACATGAGAGCCAAGCCTCTTGAACTCGGCGAGCATTTGAATGAAGGTCTTGCGCATCAGGCCGTGCACGAACCGATGGATGCCGGTGTCATACATGTTGGACGCTGTCGAGCTGATCCACCGCCAGAAGTGGTCGACCGCAATGGTCGCAGGACTCTCGAAGCCACCCTGGATCTTGTCGACCATCCACATCTTGACAAGCGACTTCAAGATGCTGAATGTCTGCGGAGACACATTGGACTCGCCAAGCGAGAGGTCGTGCATGGAATCACCCTTGGAGTATTCATCAAGAGTGCGCGAGGCGTCGAACGCTGTAGCTCCCCCACTACCTTCCAACTCGTTGACGATGACTGAGTGGAGCACTGCATCGACCGCAAGGTTACGCACGGTGATTTCAAGGCAGACGTTCGAGTAGCAGCCAGGAGACAGGAACTCGGTCTTCGCCAATTCCTCCAGAGGCCGATTGTCTTCTTCGATGCCTCCCAGATCAGGCCGATCGCCTGGTGACCACCATAGTACGATGTCCTGGGTCGTGAGCCTACGAGCGAACTCGATGTCCGCGAGTAAGAGAGCCTGGTCACCCTCGACGTGACCCACAGGGACATCGTAATAATCCGCTAGTGCGATGGTTCGGTCCAACCAAGGGCCGAGGGAGAGGTAGCGGTTGACGAGCTTCTGGGCAACGCTCGTCTGCCAAGGGAAGACGTCCAACGAGTGGGGAGATCTAGCCTTAGACATGGAGAGGACGGGGAACTTGGAGAGTTTGGGCGTGTGGAAGTCGAAGTAGCTCTGCTCCTTGGTGGAGGACAGCACAACAACGAATGAGCGATTCTCGACTAGACCAAGCTCGCGAGAGATAGCCTTGAGGGCTGTCACATCGTTGCCGTGGTAGGTGGTGTTGAAGGTGAGGTGGTCGGGGTAGTTATAAGACGTGCTTGCCCCAACGCTTTGCTCGTGCTTGCGGAGGAGGTCGGCATAGAGTTCAGTGAGACGTGGAATTGGTTGTCGTCGGGTAGCAGGGTCGACGATATGAAGCTTCGCAGCTTCACCGGGGATGAAGAGAGCGAAGACGTGTACGGGAGCGCTGTTGGAGCAGGCATGGTAGAGGAAAATGTACTTCCCCGCCCGTCCCTGGTCGAAGTATCTCCTCTTCGTGAGCGAAGGACCTGCTCGACCTAATTGCTGGAGGTCGAAACCCACGGTCTCTGCACGGCTGAGAGTCATCAGCTTGTCCTCGTTAGAACACGTCTTGCCCAACTTCAAGATGGCTCGCATGACCAGCGGAAGCTGAAGAAGAACATACACAATCAGTCATGCAAACACAATCGCTCACGCACTTGACACGTACCTGCAACTCGTAGACACCATCCACATTAGGGTCATTGGTGATGTCGATGAAGTGCTCATGACCCTCCACATACAGGTCTTCGCGCACGGATACTTTGTATAGGTTGAGGCAGGGGCGATCGCGAGGCAAGCTACGAACCACCTTCTCGCACTGGTAAAGGTCGTGGTTGAACTGGTCGCGCTTGGGGGTCGTGCGGAGATGGATGTAGAACTCGCGAGGGATGCGGAGTGGAACGGATGTGAGGGCGCCGTCAATAGACAGCCATAGAGTGAACCGGCCAGGTGTCCGGTTTGGTCGAATCTGCACGACATCCCAGTGTGTGCTCTGCTTGGTACGAACACCCCTGAACATAGCAGGCATAGAGGTGTTTTCGGAACTCTCCCCACGACGATGCTTCCATCGTTTCCGCATCGCCTTCAACCACCCTGAGTAGTCCTTCCTAACATCAGGAAGTGGCTCCGCGAGGGCTCTCCGGGCCTCATTCTCCGGGCTTTCCTCTCGTCGAGTCGGCTTGCGTTTCACCACCGCGACGCGGAAGCCACGCGGGCGCTGTGACACGCCGTCTTCCATATCCACATCGGCGGGCTGAGTCTCCTCCTGGCTCTCGCCCGGACGTTTGAAAAAGTCCGTCACCTTGTGTTGGCGGAACTTGTCCTCCATGGCAAGGACACGACGGTGCAGCCAGTCGGGGTGGCGGATGCGAGGCACGGGATTCGCGACTTTCTGCATTGCGGCGGGGATGGTGATGAGCTTCTGAATGACCGAACCGAAACGCTCGATGTAGTAGTCCCAGTCGAGGATAGACCGGAGGTCGAAGTTCGTCAGGCTGTTGTCCTTCAGCCACTTCCGCAGATACGTCCGCTTGACGCTTTCCTCTGCGGAGAAGATAGCGACTGGGACAGCGCGATCGGTGACAGGGGCACCCATGGGTTTCGCGGAGATGATGAACTTGCAAGCAAGGCCCTTGTCTTTGACCATCTGGTCGCCCAAGAACTCGGCGAGGCGACGCGCGGTACTGATGGAGGTCGACTTCTGCCCACCATACTCGGCAAGAGTCTTCGACATGCTTCGGTTCTCGGCAATGAGCTCGACCAGCTCGTCGTCGGCAAGATCCTGTGCATGGCTGAAGAGCACGTCCAGCCAACGGTCCGCGGTCTGAGCAACAGCGGCGTAACACTCCTCGAGGGTCGTCCCCAGCAGGAACTTCTCGAAGATTTGGGACTGGAAGATCTTGATGAGCTGCAGCTCTCCTCGACGCTTGACCTCGAAGCCCTTCAGCTCAGCTAGAGAGCCGTCGTCGTTGAAGACGGCATAACGCTTCTTCAGCAGCTTGTCCTCCTCCTTGGATGAAGGGAGAATCATCGCCTTGTAAGGGCCGTCCAGCTCGAAGAAGATGGAGTTCTCGCTGTGGACGACGTACTCGCCTGTCTCGGGGTCAAGGTCGTGGTATTGGTGGTTTGTGAACTTCGCGTGGACGAGGTGGTTAAGCATGGTGCAAGGGTAGGAGAACGCGATGGCCTTCCCATTAGACAGCTTGAACTTGAAGTTCTCCGGGAACACGCCGGGAAGCATGCACCAGATACCATCCGTGTCGAGTTCGAGCGGCCTCCCAATCTGCTCGACCAGCTGCCGCGCCATCTGAATGATTGTCGCGCCAGTTAGACAGGTGATACCCGCCATCTCCATCGAGTGCCAACGTGCACCCTTCCGCATGACGTAGCCGTAGAACGAGTTGAGGATACACTTGTGCGCGAGCTGCAGGGAGTCGTAAAGGACGATCATCTTCTTCGCCTCGTCGACCTCAGCGATCGAGCGATGCTCTGAAAGGACCGCATCGAGATTCTTCTTCCACGTCTTATGCAGGCCCTTGTACTCGTACCGACGGTCACGAAAGCGGCGCACGGTGTCGATGTAGAAGGGATTCTCCCGCTGGCAGATGATAGCCTCGCGGTTCTCGATCTTCGTGTCTTTGATCTTTTTGTAGACCCTTCTGGAGTAGTCTCCGAGACGCTTGTGTAGCAACGCGGTCTGTTCGGTCTCCGAAAGGTCCACGAACTTGCGCTGAGGACCTCCCGGCTTGCGCGGCGGGAATGTCTCCTGGTTCAACGCGTGCTTGATCATGTTGAACTCATCTCGGCGCGCAGGGAAGAACTCGCCACGCCAGGCCCATGTCATACGGCGATCGCAGGTCTTGCCAGGACGGTTGAAGTCGCAGACCGCGCAGGTCGCTTCGTCAACGACAGAGTCGGGTTGGAGTCGGTTAGACAACATGATGTTTGGGTACATGGCTGCGACGTCCAGATGGTAGATCAGCGGGTTGTCCATCCGCTGGGGGTTGTCCCGCATCTCCTCAAGCTTGGCCTGGATCTCCGCTTTCACCTCCTCGTAGTTCGTAACAGCGTCAAGCGAGGACTTCGACTCCTCCACGATACAGAATGACAGTGCAGCGTCCAGTTCATCGATGAGCTAGAGGATATTCTGTTAGGTCTGGTCTGGGATGCTCAACTATGCAAGAGGACACACCTGTTGGACAGCCGAGGGCTCTATCTTGAAGTGTGTGACGATATCGCTCCGGAACACGCCTGCCTCCAAAGCCTCGACGTGACCACCAACGTACGTCTCTGAAGCTAGGAGATGTCCTTCATACATGTTTCCATGCGACTCTTCGTGCCTGTTGGGCATGATGATTTCTCCGCGGAAGGCTTCGACCTACGACAGAGTTTTGAGTATTCCCGAGCCACTATCCCGAGCCTCGAAGAGCAAGACTTACCATGAGCAGCGTCTCGCAGAGAGTACCACTTCCTTTCCGCAAGACTTCGTCTGGCTTGAGTGGAATGATGTTGCATAGCGAGAAAATGAAGGGGTGGACGTATTTCATGTAGAGGTAATAGGTGGCGACCGCATCGGAAACGGAGTATTGAGCAAGAACCTGGGGCTGTTCCATCGCATACCTGCAGGATATTTGAGCATTGGATAAATTCGAATGTATCGACAGACTCACGGTGTCATGAGCTCTGGATCGAGCTCTATGGGATCATAGCCTAGCTTGGCCGTGGTCACTGCCTTCAAGCCCTGACTGCCCTGGGGAAGGTAGGAGTCGCGCTTCACCCAACGGAAGCAATCCATGTGGACGCATGTCCGGCTCTTGAACTCGTCCTCGTTGTCCTTGGCGAACCCAATCTCGAGGAACATGTCCATCCCATGCACTTTGGAACGAGCACAGAGGAACGGGAAATCGAAGAAGTCACCGTTATATGTCGCCATGACGGTCGGCTTAACGTCCTGTATGTGAGAGAAGAAACGACGAAGTACAGCAGGCTATGCAACAGAATATCAGAAACACCCAGGACGGCGTAGACGAGTGGTACATACCTCATCCGGTTCGTTAAATACCGTGAATGGTCCCTCGTAGCCCTCCTTGGGCGTGTACTCAAAGTCCTCGATGTCTTCACTGACGATATCGCGATTTGTGATGAGGAACCCTTGGCCGTCGATCATATACGAAATCATCATGACCTGGTCGATGGCCTGGTCTGGGAACTTCAGCGGGGCCTTCGTCGTCTCGATATCGAACGCCATGACGACCGGGTCCGCACGTTTGACACGCTCTGTGAGCTGCTTGAAGGCCGGCTGCCCTGCAGTGAACGTGATGGCATACCACAGACCGACGCGGATGTCGTTGTCCATGGCGACTCGCAGGTAGTACGGCACGTCGTACTCGCGAATATCGATAATACCCTCACGCGGGTCCTTGTCTCGGCCGGTGTTCCACCTTGAAGAGCCTGCCTGAGACTCGCCATCTGCAGCCCATTCTCCTTCCAGCTCGATATTAGTCGCTGCGGCGGATGTGGCGTTTACGACCTCGGCGTACGCGTCCACTGCGTCGAGCTTGGAGCTGTTCGCAAGCGCGAGCGGCATGATCTCGCGTCGGACGTTAAGGAGATCGGACACGTTCCGGAAGTGAAGCTGGAGGAAGAGCCGTCGATGGCCCATGAGGTGGTTCGGCATCTGGAGGTCTTCTTTCCGCTCGCGAGTGATACGGCAAATGATACCCTCGTACTTCTTCATCAGCCATTCCTCGATTATCGTCTCCATTCCGCTCTGGTGTGCGTCGTCATTGAGAGACCCAGGGCAATACACCAGCAGAGGACCACGTACCTTGCAAGCGATGTAGAAATAGGGCTCGTACAACAGTGTGCACTTGAACATCCCACCGTCGTCTTGAATGAAGTAGAAGTCAACACCAGCCTTCCCTCCAGGCCAGTCCGCATCTTTAATGAGAGTCTGGGGCAAAGTGAGATGACGAGGTCGTGGGCGGTTCCAATGCACTCACCGGATGCATGTTAATTAACCACCCTTCCTTCGCCTGGCCCTCCTGTACGCGATCGAAGCCCAGCTTGTCGTCAACCTCATCACTTGTCTTCACCTGCTCAAACCGCTCTGCAAGCTGGTTACCCTCCTCGTCGCGCTGTAGCTGTGCTTCGGTGGGTCCGCCGCCGCGTCCGCGTCCTCTACCCCGCCCTCCGCGAAAAGACGTGTTTCCTCGGTATCCAAAGCGCGAATTGCCTCGGCCGCCTCGCTTAAAGTTTCCTGTTCCTCTCGCCATCGTGTCGGAGGACGGCGAGGCGGTGAGCCGCAGAAGAAAAGCAGGAGAGAGAAACGGAGGAGAAGGGTGAAGCCAGCGAGAGTTGCGCGCTTCTTTCGCGTCTTGCCAATTGTGACGGGTCGCGTCGCTGTGACTGACGCCAACGGTCACGCGAATGTCACGAGCATGCCCTTGAACTTAGCTTCGAAGTTCAAGTCCTCCGAGTCCGTCTCGCACGATCGCAAGTCCCGAATGTACCGACTGAGATGACTCATAGCGCTGTTGGTAAGACGATATTTGTGGTATTTGGGCCAGATTCTGATAGACAGACTCATACAAAACTACTGGAAGATTACGGACTTGGAGACTGTCATCCAAGCTCACGAATGCATCAAACCTAGGAGAACTAGTCGAAGCATATGCCGCCATCGACAAGGTACTACGATGCATAAGGATAAGAAAATTAGCGGATAGAACCTCAGGGCAAGATGACACTACACGCACACTCTGACCTGTCCGGGGAGATACGTGCGCCAACCGTAAGTGACCTGAAATGAGCTGAAGACAGTCGCAGAGGCTCACCAGTGATGAAGGAGGCGTCATCGGAAACCAAGAAGGACACGAGTCCCGCAACATCTTCAGGCTTGCCATTGTGCTTGAGCACGTTGCTATCGTTGAACTGTTGGGGCCGGTAAGCATCGCTGGACAACGGGAAGTTAGCACGATTGGCGATGCTCACCGATGCAGTCCATGACCCCTTTGGTTGTCCAGTGGTGGATGTGTGGTGTTCGTCCAAATATTCCACTGCAATCGCCACACATGTCAGAACAGCAGCCTGATAATCACATAGAGAAGATCACCCACTCAGCGGAGTCTCGATCACGCCTGGCGCATAGGCGTTGACGGTGATCCCAAACTTTCCATAGTCCATCGCAGCACACTGGGTCATACCGCGGATCGCAAACTTCGTCGCGCTGTACGCAGTCATTTCCGCGAACCCTGCAAAGAATACTTAAGCTCAGCTCCTTGCTGCCCCGCAGACGGGAAATGGTCGCCCACCTCTCTTGCTCGCGATCGACGCTGCGCCCAGGATGCGCCCACCGTTGCCCTGCTTGATGAGCTGTATTGCGGCATACTTGTAGCAGAAGAACGTTCCCTTCAGGTTTACGGAGAGCAATCGGTCGAAGTCCTCGGTGGACGCTGCACGGCATCGTAAGCATCGCATCATTCAACAAAGTAGGGTTCAACTGACTTTCGTGTAAAATGCCATGAACTGAGATGCCAGCATTCGCAATCATCTGTATACCGTGCCTACAAGTCAGTATGACCATCAAAGGACCGGTGGACAAGGGATTTACTGCATAGAGACTGCCGAGCTCCTGGACGACAGTGTCGATTAGTCTCTTGACATCGTCCTCAACAGCAACGCTCCCGGTTACTTTGACCACTCGCGTCCCATGCTCCCTTTTGACATGGGCGGCGAGCTCGTCCAACTGCGCTTGGGACTGTGGAAGGTCAAACAGTCCGAGATCGTATCCATCCTTGGCGAGCCTCAGCGCGATCCCGCGGCCGATACCCACTGCTGCGCCAGTGATGACGGCAACGCGTTTTGAAGTTGACATGGAGGTAGGTCGAGGTAGGTGATGCTACAGGGTTCCGGACTTGCCTCTCACTCTCGCCTTATATACGGGAATTCGAAGTGCCCTGCGCCTGATAGACCAATGGACATGACTGCAGCTGGAAGGTTCCTATCGAGTCAGAGAAGGATAAGCAGGTACTTCTCGGGAGCGAGAGCGATATTCCGACCGGGCAATAACGGCGGCCATCACACAAGTTCGAAGCCCTTCGTTGCGTCGGGGGCTTGCTTCACGTCGGATGCGGTCACTGACTCGCCTTAACACGGAGGCGACAGGAAGTATGTGACAAGGAATCGCCATGCGAGAGCGAATCTGCATCATCGGTTCTTCCGCGGCGATTCTAAACAGTTTGAATAAGTAGCTTGAATATCAGTACTTCAGTGACCGCAACGCGATGGATAGTGATTATGTGCAGGACGGATCCCACACATGAGGGGATATACGATACACTACCGGGATACATATGTGCAGTCCGATGCTCCGAACAATGTTCATCTATGATGCGACTAAGTCCGTGGTGGGGAATAATTTACAGACGTGGGGTTTGTGGGCGGTCCGTAGGAGCATACTTCGCCTAGAGCACAGATGAGCATGGTTACGAACCCATTGGAGTCGCAAGAGACTCACCATCTCATTCTCCTTCTTCTGGAACCCGCACTTCTCGTAGAAGGCTGTGTAACAGATCAATATGAGACTTGCGCCGGAGACATGAGGAACGAGCACAGATCACTTACGTATGTTGCTATCGCTGCAGTTCAGAATCGTCTTGTAGCACCCGCTGTTCTCGCTGATGCCAGTAAGTGCTTGGATGATCCGGAGACCGAGCTTCTTGCCCTGCTGGCTCTTGTCCACAGCGATATCCTCGATATGCCCGACACTGCCAAGTCCGCGCAGGAACTTGCGCTCGATGAAGACAGTGCCAACCGCGACTATACGGTCCGACGCCTTGTCGACGATGACAATGCCGTAGTACGTGCGGGGTGCCGCGCGCAGAGCTTCAAACTGGGCGCGCCAGGCATCCTCGCCGGGGTCGGTGACGACGGTGAGAACCGAGAGAACCGACAGATGACCTCTGCGGTAGTCCGTGGATGCGAGGGGACGAATCTACGCGCGATGCCAAATTCAACGAAGGAGCTCCTAGGGAAGTATGGTAGCACAACATACGTGGAGTTCTGCGGGAAGCTGCTTGCGAACGAATGCGGGAATCTGGTCGGAGGGGAAGAGCAGGTCGAGCTCGGCGTCGGACGTGAAAGGCATTATGACTTGGGTAGTTGTGGTCGTGTCGAGTACGCTAGGATGGTCTACGAGGCAAAGAGGGACAGTGGGGGTATGGATGGGAAGCAGGGAGCAAGTGCGGAACCTATGAACGCGTTCGTAGCCACATTTGGCTGGCGGCGCGCGTCTGTCGCCCCGCTGGCGACACCAGCCGACACCGCGTTCTGTCCACCGGTTTGCCTTCACCGCCCATGGCGATGTCCCCGACAACTCACTCGCTGTGCTGCGCTGCTTCGGCTCAATTGGCTGCTTGATCTGTACCGTATGTGCTAATGCATCGCCATCGGCATCTTTGCCCTCGATTCGGGAAACATGCAGGCCAATCTTCGACTTGCATCAAGCTCTCGTTGCAAGTCGACGACGATGAACATGCTTTACGTGGGCGCGGAGGGCGGCCAGGAGTAACTTAGACTAGTCAAGGACCTGCGTGGTTGTGATAAATTTCAGGATTTTGGTGGCCGATGCCGACAAGGCATGCAATGGAATCGTACGTACTCCCGAAATATGTCTCATACTGTCGCTGCCCAGGCTTGCGTCCGGTGTCAGCGACATGCGGGACTTGGATGGTCGTGGAACCCGCCGGCCGACTACTCCTGCGGGAAGCTCACGCCTCCACATCAACGTCGACCAGGGAACGGCATTGCGTAGAAAATGTCTGCGGTAAACCACCGTGGTTGTCACTCTCGCGAGCTCTGAAGCACCCCAGTTCTCAAAAGCGAACACGAGGGATGAAGGTTACGGTATGCAATGACGTTGTACGCACCTTCGGGGGTTTGGACTCATGATGTCGCACTTACTAGCTAGTGCCTGAGGTTTGCGCCCCGGTGTCGGCGATGCGCAGGACACGAGGAGGTCAACTAGTGGTCCCTATCATCCATAATACATTCGGTGCATGCAACGGAGCCCAAGTATGAGGCTTCCTCCCCACTGCGCCCGTTCGCCAATGCTATCTCCACGCATCGCGGGCCCTGTGACTCAGCTTAGTCTGTGAGTTTGATCTCGAGTTGACGTTTGGACGGAAGACACGACCTTCCTCAAACCACATACGAACTCTATTTGTCCATTACCAGGCACCCCGTCCAGGCAAGACGTCTCTGACGTGAGGGTGAGAGTCGACCGCCGCCCGTAATGGATGATTTCCGCCGCCAGGAAACGGAGACGTGTCGCATATCTGGCGAGTATAACAGCGATGAGCTTCGTGAGAAGCGGTCGTGGACACCCCATCATGATTGCAGCTATCCTCCAGCCAGAGTCTCATGTGGTTTTGTCGCCTCCCAAGCACATTCCCGATAGTGAGTTCACAAGTTGCTAAAGTTTGCACTGAAAGACTGACTTAACAGCCGAGGTAGCACGGCCCTTCCCGGTCCCTCATCCACGGCCTGCTGCGCATCGCTGGATAGGCACGGACTTTGTGTACTTCATCGATATTCCGTGGTGTCTCACCCTTGCGCCGGATGCCCCGGAATGCGGCAATGTCTCTGCTACCCACCCCGCGGCAGCATTGCGCACTATCGCTGTCCGTACACTCGAGGAGTTACTCGGTGCATCCCTTCCGAACTATCATCTCCCTCTTTCACTTGGAGGCCAGCCTGTACTGTCGGAGGCAGCTTTATGGGCCCTACTCCTTCCGAGAACCGAACATCTCCGCAAGTGCGGCGCGGACCAGCTTCGCCTAGCCTCTGAAGCGTTCCTCATATCGCTGAGGACAGCTACTTCCGCCATCGACAGGAGACTGTTGCAAGATCCTGCGGACGCCTTTGATCTCGAAGTGTTCCGCTCTGTTGGTGTAATGCTCTACGGGCTCGCACACTGGGCAAACGCTGTGTTCCACGACGACAGGCGAGCGATCCATCTTTTGGATGGCACGAGGATGTCTCAGGATCTCATCTCCGTTTATCGGGAGGAACTTTCGGAACGATGGGAAAACGACATGGGGTATGAACTCGACCGAGTCCTTGACGGCGGGCTGCCGTTCATTGCATACGCATGCAATTCTACCCCCACAGTCAATCGTTCCAGCTTCCTCGACCTTCACGACTATGCTCCCCTGCATCGCAGCGCCCAGTGCAGTTGTTCCTTCATCCGACCACCTCTCCCTGATGTCATGCGTCATCTTGCTCAAGGCCGTGTCCCGGTTCTAGTGCTCAATGGCGACGTGTTGTCCGTCCGGGACAGCCTGGATGGAGATTACGTTGCTATCAGCCACGTTTGGGCGGACGGACTCGGCAGTACCGCCGACGTCGGTCTTCCCGCCTGTCAGATCTCCCACATCACCTCCCTTACCCGCCCCCTCGTACCGAATGGCGCATTCTGGCTGGACGCCCTCTGTATTCCTGACGAGGAGGTATCCCGCAAGCGCGCCATCGGTCTCATGGCCCAGACATACGAGCACGCGGCCAAGGTGCTCGTGACGGACGGGGGCATCCGAACGCAATGCAGCCTCTCTTCGCCCAAAGAGGAGTGCATCCTCCGCATCGCAACCTCGGGCTGGATGCAGCGTATCTGGACGCTACAGGAAGGCATGCTCGCGCGGGAGCTCTACTTCGAGGTCTCAGACGGGCTCATCGACGTGACGCACTTCAACGGCCCCTCATTCCACCTGGCATGGGCGTGCATCCCTCTCCTTCGCCGTCGCCCGCATGACGTATCGAAGCTCCAGTACTACGCGGTGTCCCCCGAACCCCCGCGCTGCTCGTACCGAGACATCATCGCCCTACTCCGTCACCGCACCACAAGCAAGCCGAGGGACGAGTCTGTCGCGATCGCGGGTCTCTTAGGCATCGACGCAGCAGAGCTTGTCTCAATCCCAGACGGCGACGCGCGCATGCGGACGTTACTCATGCGATGCGGCACCCTTCCGCGCTGTGTGGCTGTCTACGGATGGTTTTCGCGCAGACTCGACCTCCCAAATTTCCGCTGGGCACCGTCGTCGATCACCCACGTTCTCTGGCAGGGCGACCACGATCCAAACGTCTCCGAGTGCACCGAAGACGGGCTGTTCGGGCTTTACACCGTCGTCCGATTCCCACCAGTCGATATGTGCAGGTTCATCGGGATCATGGTGACAATTACTGGCGAGGTGCTCCTACAGAGGCCAGCCGGCCAGACTGAGACAGTCTCGTCGAGGACGGTGCACATACAGCTCTCTCCTTCGCCCGTGATAGCACGCATCCAGAGTGGCCTTGATGTGCTGATCAACGGCATCCTCATAACGGATCGCGCCCTCCCGACAACTGTGAGCGAACAGGCTGCCGCGGCCGTCCTCATCCCTTCGCTCAAGGGAAGGACGACCGACGCAGTTCATCCCTCGGACGCGGACCCGCTGCACTGTCAGTTCATCGCCGCGGGGAAGGTGGAAGCAAATGACCATGTGGCTGAGAGACGGGACGGCGGGGATGTGATGCGAGGATGGAAGCAGGTTGAAGGTGTTATGCATAGCTTGGTGCCAGTCAGGCTTACATGAGGTAACTATATGTCGCGCAGTCGCAGTCCTACATGTACTATAGTACTAGAATGCCCCCAATTCCATGTTACGCTCAACGTGCGAGTGAGTGTCCTTCCTCCCGGGCGTCCGACGTTCCGTTCTGGTATACCTCCAGCCGAAGGGTGTGCGGTAGGCTATTCAGACTCGCCGCCCTATAGCATGCCTTCAAAGTGGCGTACAGGTACTTCCGAGAGTACTGCACTAGTAGTGTGACGAGGGGGAGCAGTGACGCTGCTAGGGTTGCTATGATGCAGTGCGGTGTCGAGCTCGGCGAGCTCAATCATGTCGCAGCTGCTTCTGCATCTCGGTGCGTTCTCGGTGTGTGTCAGTCACCTCAGCAGCACCGAAGAGGGTCCACGCGAAGCAGAAGCTCGGAAGGTCTACTTGGAATTGTGATGAAAACTGCTGAGTGACTCCGAAGGGTACCATAGACATAACAAATCGCTAACCTTGCCAGTGCCGGCGGGATCCGCAAAAGCTCTCGACTCCCTCAATCTGCCAGGGTTTCGCTAATGCTGCTTTCGTCATCCTCATTCCATACATTGTCGACTGTAGTAGGATCGCGTTCCGCTATTCATCCACGATAATTAGCTCTATAATATCAACGCGCCGAGGACTCATTGAATGCGTACCATTTCCGCGCGGTCGCAAGGCCTCCGCTCGTATGGCCCACCACCCATGAAGCATGTAAAAGACCCACAGGACGAGGCCTACTCCCACCACCGCGGCGACAACTCCTACGACGATCGACCTAACCTCGCTCCCAGACGCCCGGCGGACGATGGCTGCGGCTGTGCCCGCACTTCGAGTAGAGCCCGAACGAGAATCCGGCGAAGGAAGGGGCATGAAGGCGTTGAATGCCGCCCTCGAGTACGATGCTCATGGTCTTATAGGGGCGGAGTAGTGCTTCCGTAGTCGCTCGTGACCAAGTCGCGGGCGATCCAGAAGGGGCCACTGCGGTGTCTCCCACGGGCAGATGCCTAGAGTACAACGTTTGACGTATTCCTCCATCAAAAGTTCACAGCCAGCTCTAGATGTACACAAGGAGGGAAGTAGGGAGACCACAGAAGAACGTAGCGTCATAAGGAAGGGCTGAACAGGAGAGATTCAACATCGTACAAAGTGGATGCATAGCGCGGGTTAGATATGTTCGTATAAATCATCTCAAAGCCAACGGAAGTCAGTCGCGAAGGAAAGGAAAGAAGTGAAGTGAGTCTGTCAAGCGTCCTCAGTACTCGTCCTCTTCCTTGACAGTAACGCCAGGGAAGCCCGCCCACCGGCGCTGCCCGCCCAGCCCGACATCTCCCGCCCAATCGTCATCCATGCTTGGGCGCGGCTTGAAGCTCTCTCGTCTTGCGCGCGTCGCCTTCTTCGCGACGACCACTGCACTTGGGATTGGGCCACCATACCTGCTGTAAGCAGTACTGGACGTGTATGAGGCTGTACGGGACGCAGCGTAGGGGTGGTATGAATGGTTGGATCCAAGCTGCTGGGCGGAGGGTACACGGCCATGCCCGAGCGCGTGATGTGCGGTCCCAGGCTTGGGCACAGGCATGGCGATAGGAACAGGGCGCGGTAGCGAGGAGCCTGCCATGGTAGGAGTCTTGCCTGGCAAGGGGATCTTGGTGGGAGACGCGGGCCTGTTGATGACTGGCCCTCTGCTACTGCCGAGTGGTGCGCGTGTGGACGGCGCACTTGTCGTAGACTCTCCGAGTCGGGGCCGTTTGTTCGACTGAGAGGAGGAGAGGCTTGAAGACGGGCGAATCGCAGGAGTAACAACGCCCGACCTTCCACCGTGCCCCGACGTCGGAGCTGCGTGAGTGTAACTGTTCGCCGGGGTCTTCGCCCGCGGAGGAACAGAGCCCGCACGGGCCTTCTTGCCGTTCTCCTTGTCATTGGCGCTCACAGTCTCCATGAGTAGCTGGAGTATGCTCATTCCGTGTACCACGAACGTCCGACCGGTCTCCGCCTCCCATGCGGGAATTGATACCAGGAGGTCTTGCTCCAGCTATGGCCGACGTCAGTTTTGCCGTTACATGTGAAGAGGAACGGAAGCTGCTGACCCGGGGTTTCTCCTTAGTGACGCGCTTGCGCATCTTCTCTTCTCGCAAAAGTCGCCCAGGATCGCGGGGACCTCTGCCGAGTAGTCGGCTTTGATCGCTAGCGGCGGCCAAGAGCTCTTTCTCATCGTCGCAGATGTCGAAATATTTCCGAATGCTGGCGAGGAGTGGTCCCTTCATGCGGCGTTCCTCCTTCAGTCGCTTGATCTCCTCCTCATGGATAGACAGAAGTTCCTCAGTGTGCTCGTCTGCCGCAGATGAGCTTAGGATCATTCAGAGCATGAGATGTT
Organism: Polyporus arcularius HHB13444; assembly: GCA_004369055.1. Lineage (NCBI taxonomy): Eukaryota > Fungi > Basidiomycota > Agaricomycetes > Polyporales > Polyporaceae > Polyporus > Polyporus arcularius. The sequence goes on from ML211200.1 coordinate 42,569, forward strand.
GCTTGGTTACTCACCGTCAAAGAGCGGCGCAAAGTCTGCGCGCTGCTCCTCGCCGACCATAAGCTCATCCCAAAGCTTGGTAATCTCGGTGCGGGCGTTCTCGATGAATGTTCCCATCCGCTCGCGCTTCAGCTCAAGCATGCGCTCCAGCTCCTCCTCGTAAGCCTTGATGGTCACCTCCGTAGTCCCGCGCTGAGCCTCGACAAACGCATCCATGTCCGTATCCGCAACGCCAAGCCGACGCCAAAGCGCTTCGAGCTGATCGTACATGGCCTGAATGTGCGCTTCCCTTCTCTTCTTGGTCTCCTCGAGGTCGGCACGGATCGTTTCCGCCCATGCCATAAGCGCCTGCGTAGGTTCGACGCCCTCTAGTCCGAGCGCGGCATTCGATTCCGGCAGGTCCTCATCAGAGAGTTCCTCCATACGAGCGACGAACTTTGCGAAGACCCGCTGGTGATCAACATCCGAGGCTTGCGGCGCGTCTTCGCATAGGAACAGGAGAGGGGTCAGCGGCTTGAGGCGCGAGGCTGGTGTGGGAGTAGACATGGGAATGGACATGGAGGTGGAGAGGAAAGGGTCGGAGTTGATATTCCTGGAGCTGCATGAGGATCCCGGACGGTACAGAGGCGGCAGACCGAGAGTAGAAGAGGACGCCGTAGGAAGGTCGTCGAGTGATGGTGGTGTTATGCCGAGCTCCGTGTACAGCCAGTCAATCTGGACGAAGTGAGCTGAAAGTTGATTGAGTCGTTTCGCCTGCGTGATGTCAGAACATGGGCCTCAAATCAGGGAACAATTGCGTAGGACTTACTACTTCACTTTTTCCCCTCACGAGTTCCTTCTCTAGCTTCGAGAAGCGTTCGGGGGTGACGTCTCGATGGGCCGCTGAGTCGTGTTCATCTTCTCCGGAGGCGGGAATGGGCTCCAGGATATCATATTGGAAGTACTCGGGACCGAGCGTATTGGCCAAGGAGGATATTCTGTTCGTCAGGTTAAAGAGTTGCTCCAGCTTGGCATGGTATTGCTAGAAGCGATGGCGGGTCAGCAACGGAGAGCACGCACAAAGCTCCAGGAGGGCGTCTGAGCCATTTGTCCCGTTAGACAGAAGACGTCGAGTGGGTACAAAGCTCGCGGGCGAGTCTAAGTGGCGGGTGGCCCGCTTGGGCGCGCTCCCACCTCCCTCCTTGACTAACTCCATGCGCCGCAAAATGCTGCGTACACTGAGTGACACTTGCAGTCCCAGGCCGGGCTGCTCACCGTCCCGTCACTTCTGGGACGGTAACACAACAGTGGAGAGTGTTAGGGCGCGCGAAAGGGAGGGGGGCGTTACTGGGACTGGTTTCCCATGACACAGTCGCAACTCCTCCTCCAGGCGAGTCAACGAGAATGCGCGGACTGTCCGCCGAATCGGCTGCCCAGTCAATCTTACGTTTCAAGCCAAGCAGTACGCACCTGTCGCAACTTCTCCTGGTACTCCGAGATGAGCTCGAAGCGTCGGGGAAGGACTTGCTCCTTCCTGATCTCGCCCACGCTCGGTCCTGACGACTTGAGATGACCACCCAAAGCGCGGCCATACCGCAGACATTCCCCTTCAATCAAAGCGCACTTCTCCATCCAGCCGTCAACTTGTTTCCGTCGAACATCGATCTGACTTTCGATGCATTGTGTGAGTTGCTGTTGTAGTGTGGATAATTCGTCATGTAGAGCGGTCGGTGGCAGACCCAGCTGAGCATGAAGTGTCGGCAGCAGCTGCGTCTGAGATTGCAAATGTGTGTGTAAGGAGTTAAGCAGGGAGGTAATCGTTGTGGACATGTTGGCTTTCGCCGACGTCGTGGAGGGTGGTCAAGGCAGAGTTCAACATGCGCATGGGCGTCAATCGCGAACCGCGTTTCCATCACGTGAGGGCGTTGCACGCGTCGTGGCTCCTTCCGCATCGGGCTCGGCAGCTGAGTCTTGGCAAAATTGCAGCGAGTCCGCGATTGGTCCACCACGCCATCGACCTGTTAACCACTCGGCTGATCCACTGGCTGCGCTCGGACTTCTATTTCCAGCCATTTCTCAGTCCGCCGGTAGTCATTCAAGCTCGGGGTATGTACGAACTTTTGACAGTCCTCAGATAGTACGGGGGCCAGTAGTAGGTGGTTAACGACATCACATTGGCCCATCCCCAGGCCTCAGGCGCGAGCAGTGAGCACGCCTGTTCCAGGTGCTTTCGTTCCAACGGTATTAATTTGTGCTCACTAGTCTCGACGGCGACAGCCATCCGTGCAGCCGGCTAGTAGTCACGAAGTAGTGAGTGGGTGTCAGCAAGTCAGGATCTGCCGCCGCCCGCGGTGAGTTTCTTATCGCATGAGTCAGTGGTGTGCGCTGGTCTAACGACGAAACAAGCGCATGGTACAGGCCGTACGAGATACATATGTAGTTTTCCGACCGTGGCTTTGAACCTTACAGTACCGGCGGTACGCTCGTCACAGACTGTTCCTGATCAAGAAGCATCACAGCCGCCGATCTGCGAGATTGGTATTCGATCGATGTCGCCGTACTCATAGGAGCTTAGTGGAAGGACTGTGATCTCGGTGACAGCGCTCCGAGGCAGCAAATTCGGTACGTGGTTTGGCACGTCCAACTCCCGGGTCTCATTGACACAATCACACAAAGTCGACCGTTTTTTAGGTCGCGTCTCCGATGTTATGTCCTACCCTTTGTCGTGCACACGAAGCCGGCAGACGAAGTCGGAAGAGGAATCTTGAAGTGCTTGTGACTTGGGTGCGTCTGTACCCTCGCACATACGTAGAGATGTTGATCTGAGAGGGAAATTGCAGTCTGTCGTTAAGCTGGGATATTCCCGTAACTACGCCTCCACTCCATTACAAGAGACGACCGCCAATCGTCGTCCGCGCCCCGGTAGAGCCCGGTAGCCCCCCAGCAGGGAGCGCTTCTGCTCGACGCCGACCCGAAGTTGTCAGGATGCAACACTCGCGGTCACGCTTGAAGCGAGGGTGCCGTGCAGTGCTGTGCGCCCACTGCCCAGGCACCTCTGATCAAGATATCACGGGGAGCTCGGACGAGCATACCCGGATGCCAACGCAGGTCATCGAACGTTTTCCAATACCACTGCCTTCCTCCCTGACACCATTCGGAGCTCCACCTTGCTGCATTTCGAGAGTAAGTGATGCGTGATATCGCCGGTCGGGGCCATATTGACAGTGCCGTTAGGAGTCTGCTGCGCCTACGCGAAACACTACTTGTTCACAAAGGTCATTCATTCATGGGACGACACTGCTGCGACCCGCATGCCGCGACTCTCAGTCTGCCCAGCCTGCAAATGCAAAGCATATCCATGGCTCCGCTGCGTCCGCAGGACTCCATTGGCGTCTATAAGAAAGCTGTGGGAAACGAGGCGCGTGAGACCGATTGCTGAGTCTCTTGCTCTGACTGTGCTATGCCGCTCGTACCCGCCTTCTTCATATATGTCCTCGCACCATGTTATGGAGTGCTTCCCCTCACACACTTGCCCGGACTGTACAACACCAAGGCGGACATCGCGACCTCGACCTCGAGATAACGCCTTAATTATATACTAGTATCTACGCTACATCCTCGTTGTTTTGGTAATGACTGCCAGTGAGCATCCGGTGAGTCCTGGTGATTGTGCGCGCCTACGATGTTACTGACGATACAAAGACTGCAGCTGCTGACGACATATCTGGGGCTCCCGTGCGGGCTTCGGATGAAGTTCTAATGGCCGAGCCGAAGATGAGCTCTCTTACGCCATCGACTACCCGCACCACGGTCGACGCTGGACCAAATGCCGGCTTGACTGTGATCGAAGTAGTTGAGAAACCCGGGCAAGCGGCTGATCAGGGTACGGGGGATGGGGTCAAACCATTATCGAACAGGGAGATCCAGCTCGTATTCCTTGCGTGCGTATGCTGCTCACCTGCCCTATTGCTTGGAACTAACGGAGTTCGCAGACTGTCTGTCGCAGCATTCCTCGGTTCACTCGACCAGACAATCATAGCTACGGCCATGCCTACCATTGCGTCGCAATATAACGAGCTGCCGCAACAAAGCTGTACGTTTGTCGTTATCAATTTCGGGCCACGCTAACGCCACACAGGGATCTCGCTGGCCTACTTGCTCACTTCGACGGTGTTTCAGCCCATCTTCGGGCGTGGCACCGACCTGTATGGTTCTAGAATCATGCTGTTCCTCTCGATCATCATTTTCGACATCGGCTCTCTCTTCTGCGCGGTTGCCACCGACTTCATATGGTTCTGCATTGGAAGAGCAATTGCCGGTGCGTTCATCGTCCGACTTGTCCTCATACGGATTGCAAGTTGATGCCTTTACGTAGGTATCGGAGCAGCAGGGTTACTTGTAGGTCATCCAGACACTTCCCCGGTCTCTCCGCTGACATCTCCGACAGGTCGTGTGTATGATCGTAATCAGCCAGATGGTTCCCCTCCGCGATCGGGGGAAGTACGTGGGCGCCATGTATGCGCGGACGGCTATCGCTACAGTCCTCGGACCGGTATGTGTTCCGTTCTATTGAAGCTTCGTGGTGCTCACTATCTTGTTACATGCAAGGTCCTCGGCGGTATCTTCACGAAGTTCAACTGGCGATGGTGCTTCTGGATCAACCTTATCCTCTCCGCGCCGGCTATCGGAGTCCTCTTGCTCTTCGTGAAGAAGATCCCGAACCGGAAGCGACCAGGAGTGACGTTCAAGGACGTCGACTTCGGCGGAATAATCCTCATCGCCGTCTGCGTTGTCGCGTTGTGCATAGCACTCACTTGGGGCGGGACGACCTACGCGTGGAGCAGCCCGGTGATCATCTCCCTACTTGTCGTGGGAGGCGTCTGCATTCCCGTGTATATCATGTACGAGCTGTACATCCCAAGATTCCCCGTTGTCCCTCTGGAAATGTTCAGGGTTCGCAACGTGACAGCATCGACGGGCAACTACTTTTTCTCCTCGGTGTAGGTCGCGAGCCCCTTGTCAATTCCGCACCATGCTGACTCATTTTACCAGATCCATGTACGGCCTGTCCGCTTACATCCCCTCATATTACCAACTCGCTCGGGGCGACAATCAGCTGGTCTCCGGTTTGGAAATTCTGCCATAGTACGTTTGCTTGATGCAATCCGTCATGGCCGAGCTTGACACCGTTTCTAGCGTCGGGACCATCGTGATCTTCTCCACGCTGGTGGGTTATCTGATGTCCTGGACTGGACGCACCCGGCCCTTCCTCTGGGCAGGCGGACTTGTCAACCTCGTAGCCAACGGCCTTCTGATCATGCTCAACGGCACCCTCCCACGCGCTGTCGAATACGTCTTCCTGGCGCTGAGCGGCGCTGGCGTCGGCTTTATTGCTCAGACCAACACCGTCTCAGCCCAGAGCAAGGTGTCGCGCGAGCTTCTGGCGAGCGTCACGACGATGACCATGTGGAGCAAGTCTCTGGGAGGCATCGTCGGAATTGCCATGCAGGGTTCAATCATTCAGAATGTCTACTTGAAGAACATGCAGTCCAACCCTGCCGCAGTGCCTGTACGTGATTCTCGTGTGCATGATGCCATGCCAGTCCGTGGGCAGCGGTGCCTGATCATGAATTGTACCACAGTACCTCCCGCAACTCAAGGCATTGAGTGGTCTTCACTCGCTGCCTGGACCCATCCAGGCGTTGGCCGCGCAGTCTTACGGCAAGGGCTTTAGCACGATGATGATTGCTACTGTCCCCTTCGTAGCCGTCGGATTTTTGTTCTCCCTCACTGCTGAGGAGGCGTCATTGGGTCGGAAGACGGGCAAGAAGGAAACGCCAAAGGACGAGGAAGCTCCAGCGGTGTCGAAGGAGGGCAATGCGGCTGAGGCTGCTTTCCCTCCCGAGAAGGTTAGCGGCGAGAACGTCAACGTGTAGGATAGGATATCTATGTACTTGACCGCTTCTTCGCGGCATCCGTCATCTGCCTCGGACCTGCCATAGAGTTGGCATGATGGCAGGTATCACCTCCACCATAGACTCAATTACAACCTCTACCTACAGACGCATTTGCACTCTCTTGACTACGTAACAATGTTATCGTGACACTTCGTTAATAGTACATATAATGTCCCCCGGCGGGAAATTTCGCACCGAGCGCTGCGTGAACTCCGACAGCGCCTACAGCTATTTCCATAACAAGTGGCCGCCCAACTCCGACTGACGCACGTACACTTTTGACGCAAATAATTCAAGAAATTCAGAAAACTCGTGCGCACCCAGTCTACGTCTTCGTAGGGCTTACAATCAACGTCGTAGGGCTGCCCGAGGTACCCCCAGTCTGCCTGAGAAATTTGAGAGCCCGGTAAGTGTGCTGTAGCGAGATAAATGCACCAGGTCATCGATAGCTCTCAGAGCATTCTGCTCGAGGGCCACGGTCGCATGCAACCTGAATTCTACTTCTGTGACTGCGGTATCCATTCTCGTCGCAGATTAAGTGCCCTTTGTGTCCCTCCGGCTTGAAAGTATCGCTGTAGATGAGTGTAGATGCTCGCCGTCATCCACGGATATAAGCGCTCGATGACGGGACCGCTGCGTCGACCCATTGTTGGGGTATCTGTGTCTCGCGGACGCTCAAAAACTCACAGGAAGACTAGTAGGACCCGTACGAGCTTACAGAGATGCGTCGCTGGTCTCAGGAGGCACCCAGAATATCGAGGATTTTTCGAATTTTTCGTGCAGAATGTGCAGTGCGCAAGTGGCGCCCGGCCACTTGTTTTGGAAATAGCTGTAGGTAGAAACAACTCCGACACGACCGCGGTGAACGCCCTTCTGCCGCCAGCACATTCGTCAGAGATACCCGCCATAGAGACTCAATGAGTTCCGGCGTTGTCAATCTCCCTCATTGAACCGCCGTGCACATATGTCCGCTTCTTCGGTTTCTCGAACCAACCGGTCTTACGACACACTTTCGCGCTGCCCCTGCTTTTGGACAGGTCCCCGACGGACCATGAGGATACACGGCCGGCACTACTTGTCTCATCGGGAGCTCGGAATAGTACTTGCGAGATAGTC
>ML211201.1:0-49344 GCA_004369055.1 Polyporus arcularius HHB13444
GCTTGTTGCAGTTGGCGGGCCCGTGCTTGTTGCAGTTGGCAGGCCCGTGCTTGTTACAGTTGGCGGGCTCGTCCTTGTTACAGTTGGCGGGCTCGTCCTTGTTGCAGTTGGTGGGTGCGTGCTTGTTGCAGTTGGCAGGCCCGTGCTTGTTGCAGTTGGTGGGCGCGTGCTTGTTGCAGTTGTCGGCCTGGTCCTTGTTGCAGTTGGCGCGTGCCGCGGCGGCGGCGCTGCTCAGCGACAACGACGACAAAGACGATGAGAACTGAGAAGAGGAGGAACTCTGGTCCTCGAAGTTGGCGCGTGCGTCGGAAGTTTGAGAGGAAGACATGTTGTGTGATGTGGGATGAGAAGTTGGATGTATCGACGGTTCGGGTTTGTTTGATGCCCAAGTTGCCAGAGGATGGTTCGTATTTATACTCTTCGAGAGTGCTCCATCATTGTGTGCGGCGTGGTCGCTGACATGGTGGGTTATTACCAGGAAATGCCGCAGAAGTGCGCCCTCGACAGGAGTGATACTAGGTCAATTGTTCTCGTCGTGCCCGCGCCGCACCTCAATCCGGGAGACTCGGAGCCCTGCGGCAACGACGAGCGTACAGCGGCGCACCCAGGCCACTTGGATGTCGGTCGCGATGTAGAGCACTTCACCGGTCGTCTTCCGGTGTGGTTGCGAGTAGAGGGCGAGGTGTTGCACTGAACTTGGGATACCAGTATCGATGCTCAGTGCTCAGTCAGTGCACTCGTGTATGTTGGGGCGGCAGTCAGACGGTCCACGGTTTACGGTGTATCTTCCATACATACATGTAATGACCTACTGGAACACGACAGTACCCTCAAATCCTCTAATCTCGCGCGATTCCGAGTCGCAGCACAGTCCGAATCGCTGGCACACGGTCCACGGACCCCGTCGTATCGCTCTCAAGACTCAGATCCGCATCTCATCTTCACCTCTTCTTCTCTTCACACGATATGAACGTCGCTACGAGACGAGTCGGAAATTCCGAGGGTCTTGAATATCCCAGTCGGAGTGCTATATAGACTTACCTTTGAGGGATTGACGGTTCCCGCGCCTCATATTTGGGAAGCAGTAGATGTAGGGAGCGACGCCCCCCAGGGGCCCGGGCAAGACGGGCAGCGCCCCGGGACGAACGACGGAATGGTATCTTGTTCGGACAACATGGGTGATATCGACATAGCGGGCGGTTCGGGAGAGTCGAGGTGATGCGTGCTTGTGACATTCGGGTTGATGAGTGGTTGTGATGTGCTGAGACGGAAGAACGAGTGGAAGAGCGCTGCATTTTACATCAGGGAGACTCGACCAACACGCCACGCCCACAACAATAAACTGCCGCCACCGTGGTCCATGCGCCGCGGGACGAAGGACAGGCGCCTCTCTCGCATTGACAAAGGATGCGATCAACAATGCGCTGTTGGTGAAGGTATGCGTTCGCCGTTCACCCGAGCCTCTTATGGGCCTGGAAATGTGAGTGTCAGTGGGAAGAGCTGTGACGCGACGAGTCAGCGAAAGGGTCGAGTCACGTGGACGTCAGATTCTTCCTCTGGGGCCTCAGTCCTCATTGGCGGTGTGAGCTAGTCGGCAAAGGCATGCAACTAACTTTGGTAGTGGTACACTCGTTCTTCGTACAAATGTACGCTTTGTATGCAATCGAGTCAGCTATTTGCAGGAATATGCGAGCACGTAACGACCAACCTAGTCACCTTGATTCCAACCTGCCTCGCCACAAGGAGCGGATCTCCCTAATCCGATATCTCCAGCTTCTCCTCTTGTCTGAACACATCCAGAGTGTCGGATTCGTCCTGAGCCCGTACGATGCCCGTGCTCTCAGCCTCCTCGATCGTCACCAGTGGGCCGTTGAACCAGCATGCTCCACCGTACACGGGAATATGGTAGTACACGAGGCACAGAATGATCCAGCCGCCAATGACGACGACCATGTAGTTCATGCCATGAGCGTTGGGTGCTGGAGCCGTAGGGAACGCGAGGATGGTCACGGAGAAGACCATCCACGCCACCGCGACGATAGCAACGGGTAGACCCTGCCAAAGCATGCATATGGTTAATCTAGTGCCGGCATCTCATGACGCTACGATGGATGGACATACGAAGTGACCGAGGGAGAACGGGCCTGGCGTCCACTGTCTTCCTCCGAGGAAGCGGCTCAGGATTGGGATCGTGTACGCGATATACTGTCCAGCAATGGCGAGGCTGAATATGGCAGAGTTTGCAGTTGGTCCGGCGAATGCAAGCAGCCCGAGCAAAAGCGCGATGAACGCAGCGGCCCAGACTGCGTTCACTGGGGTACCCGTCTTCCTGTTCACGCGGTAGATGAGCCCGGAGAATGGGAGGCCTTTGTCGCGCGCGAAGGCGAAGACTTGACGGGACGCTGCTGTGAGCTGCGTCGGAAATCAGTATATCATGGTTTGCAACATAAAGTGCGGGGTTGCGGACTAACAATACTGGAGCCCATGAGGTATCTGACAACGCGTTGATGAGTAGAATCTCGGACAAGACGATAGCCTTAGTGTGTCTACTCACTGCACGACGACGACGATCGACCATACGGCTAATGTGCCGTTGCGACCCAAGCTGTTGAAAAGAATCTGTGGAAACAGATGAGACACGTCACTGAGTACCGTGCGGAGGAACGGGACGTACAGTCGCCATAGGCTGCCCGATGGGGTTGGACATGATGCTCTCCATGTCCGTTCCCATACAGAAGGCGATGACGATGTTGACGACTGTCGCAATACGAGTAAGACCTTCACAACCATATGATCGCGAGAGTGGACGAACTCCAGCCTAAGAGACCTGCAATGCCCACGGCGCTGACGAGTGCCCAAGGGACAGCGGTACGGGCGTTGGACGCCTCCTCACTGATGTGCACTGAAGCGTCGAAGCCTCCTGCGGAAGATATGTCAGTCTCGCCGATGCGGGGAGAATAAGGGCATGGTCATACCGATTGTCCACAGCGGAGCGAGGAAGCTAAGCACGAAAGCGAAGCCGTTCGGCCATCCGTAGACTGGCAAAGGTTGTGAGCTTAGTTCCACCATAAACGACTGATAGAACACGAGAGCATACAGTTAGCGAATCCTCCAAAGGCGAAAGACGATGTGTTCTTGAACTCGCTGGGAGTAGCGACGGGCAAAGCTATGACGATGGCGAGGCAGAGACTGAAACTCGGGATAAGCTGAACGAATAGCAACACTGGATATGTGCCAGGACGCACAGAACGTTGAGAGCGATATACACGCCCTGCAAGCGTGCGATGACGGATGTCGCAAGCGAGGCTACGATTCCATGACTGACCAAGAGAGCGACGAATACTGCGCTACGGGACGAATGCCGTGAGTTACTGCAATTATCACGTAATGGGCGACGGACACCCACTACGTCTGCCCGGTGGTAGGAACGAAGCTTTGGTTGGTTCATATAGATACGGCAGCCATGAGTTGAACTGCGCAACCCCAGTCGATTGAGGCAAGTCCGCCGATGAGGCCTATCGAGTTTGAATCTGCACACCTATCAGGAAGCAAGATCGAAATGACTGCCTGCACTACACTCACAACCGACAACCCAGGAGAGGAATTTACGCCAACGCGGTGTTGCGTACATCCACGTCCAGTAGTATAACCCTCCGGACGTCGGTGCAGCAGACCCGAGCTCTGCCAATGCAAGGGCAACGAACATGAGGAAGACCGAGCAGACGGCCCACTACAGCGAGAGGTGAGATCGGCTCAACGGCTTGGAGACAGAGATGCACTCACTCCCCAGACTACAGCGACCGGCCCTCCGTAAGGGATGGCAAACACTAACACCGATCTAGGCCGTGGTTCGTTCAGTATTTGTTTTGGAGCTCGAGGGGCCGGATGGCAACTCACGCGATCGAGGGAAATAGTCCGATGATGCTGAACCCAAGTCCAAAGACCTCGATAGGATGGAAAGCCCTTTTGAACTCCTGCTTGTACCCCAATCCGGCCAGAGCGGCTTCGTCGCTGACCAGGCCGCCGGTCTCTCTAGGACGCCCGACGACTGTTTGGACATGCACTTCGGTCGGGGGTTCGGTCTTCATGGGTTCGGTGTCGAAGAAGTGCGCAACAGAGAAGGCTCGGAGGCTGCCTTATCACTATCGTGGAGGCTCCTGCGACATGGGTCCAAGTGACGATGTTCTCCCACGTCGAAGCTAGGGCGGCCTTGAGGGGACTATCACGCTGCACGCAGCAAAGCTGCGCTTCCGGATGAGTGGAGCCTCCGGTATCAGAATACAGAAAGTCTATCACAGTGACCTGGAAGAGAAGTTAGCGAAAGTTCAACGGTCAGTACCGCGATAAGTAAGTACTTTTACGAGCATACGTGTGGTCATTGTGTGCAAGTCCGGGAACGACTAGAGACGTAGGATGCCGGAGTGTTTTCCAAGCATCGCCATGGTTCACGCTGCTGCATGTTGAACCTAGCGAGGACTTGTGCATCTTTGTCGTGGCCTGTCGTGGCAGTAACGGAAGGTTGTCTTGGCGTCTAACGTCTTCCCCGGGTTTGCCACTGGCGCCTCCCTGTTTGCTCGAGACCGTCTCCAGACGAGAAACCGCATTTCGAACGCACTACTTCTTCTTCTCACCACGCCGACACATAGTCCGGAATTGGATTGTCCACGGAGGAAGCGTGTGCCGGTCACACAGATCATTGGCGTGATGCATGTAGAGGTAGCGCGCGTCGCAAGCGAACTTCAACAAAGTTTCGGTGGAGGAAGATATTAGCTACTCTTCCATCCTCCATGCATCGGGACTGTTCATATCTCTCGTCACAAAGGCAACAGTCGCTAGCAACGAGACCGAGAACAACGACTGTGCACTATTTTCCTGGGCACCAAGCCCACATGAGGACATCAACTCTGAGCGCCGTGAAGACTCCATAGCAGCAGTTCGCCTGGCCGGATGACTGCGCTGAAGTTCAAGGCGGTTCCCCTGTCAAGCCTATCACTCAGTTGTGTATAAATACATGGCATGCGATCCCTCAGATCTCCAACTCCGGTCTGTTCCCTCTGCTAGCAGCAGTATGTTCTGCTCGACGCTTCACCCCGTAGTCGCAGAACTAGTATTGCTTGAGGTCACGAAGGTGACTCTATGTCCCGTTTCATCCTGCTACATCCAGCACGCTGACCCTTCCAACCTGTCGTCTCAGTTTAGCGTAGGTAAGTACTCCGCCTCACCCAGTCAGCCGTACAAATGTTGATCAAAGCTTGGGCAGTTGCCGCTCTCACCTTTGCGGTAGGTACCCTGGTCTCCATCAGAATCGCACCCGCCGACATCGCATGCGGCCGTAGATGCTTGAAGTCGTAGAAACGCTTCCAGACGAGGTGCGTCTTGATCGAGTCGCTCATGCTTTGTCTCATGTGACTCTGGCAGGTTACGTTGGTGTGGCAAGATCGGCTGAGTCCGATGAAGATCGTCTACTTCGTCAACAAGTACTCCGTGATCGTGGACGCTATCCTTGCGGTCACCAGTGCGTCCTTACTCCCAGAGTTATAACGGTCCAGTGTGGCGCTCACCTTTACGCTGCATCCAGTTGTACTGTGGAAATCGCACGACCCCCTGATGTGTAGGACCCTTTACACGGTTTTGGCGCGCAAGTATTCTCCATCGCTGCCTTTCTGTGCATGCCGATAATCTTGCCGCAGATGTCTATCTCGCGGGGATAATCTTCTCCGAATGTGCGCGAGGGGCTCGTAATCATCGTAATCACTCGACCTGACTCGAACGTATCTTCCCCTAGCGATCCTGATTGCGCGGACTATGGCTCTCTGGGGATACGACAGAACAGTCGTGTTCTTCCTCGCCACGGGGTTCCTGGAGATAGTGGTCAGTACGCATCAGTTCCCCTGCGAGTTAACCGTACATTGACTGAGATACAAACGGCTCTTGTTAGGCCTGCGTCCTCTTTACTGTGCACGAGACAGCTCCCTGGGTTGCGGTACCGTCCTATGGGGCACTGCAATCGGCGGGATGCGGGCAGACCGTGCAGGACGCCGACGTCTGGCCTGCCTACGCCGCGTTGATGTTGGGAGATACAGGTGAGCACGAGATCTCTCGAGGTCTGGGCATTGCTTGGGGGTCGCTGACCAGAGTTGCGCAGCGATCGTCATGTTGACCTTCCTCAGACGCTTCCTAGACCCCGACTGTACGTCATCTTCAAGCATGTACGGCGAAACTGATGGTCTGACTTTCTTCTAGTCGGAGGCACACGCACCTCGAGATGCGTTTTGGTGCGGACTATGTACAGAGACGGTAAGTGCATGTATCCGCGTCCTGTCCGACGTCATGGCCAACTTACATGGCATCTGCGACAGGGCTGTTCTCCTACATCGTCATCCTCGGTACGAACGCCCGCTCTGTCCTGACAAATCAAACTCACCGAAGGGCGAGGCCCAATTGCAGTCCTTTCGCTCACGAACCTCTCCGTGATGATCTTCGCCCCGCGGGGACTCACTCCCCTGATCCAAATGTGAGCATGTACGCGCTTCATATTCGTGCGAATACTAACGACCGGACTGCAGGCCACTCCGGGTGGTGCACAGCGCGCTCTGCACCCGCGTCCTGCTCAACCTGCGGCGAGCTGCGGCCGAATCTACGTCTGCGATGTCCCTGAGCATGGACGCGTACGCCGACCAGACGACACTCGTGTTCGAGAGCTCGAGATCCAGCTGACCCAGCTCTCCGGACGATCTGTCTGGGGACTTAGGGACCGATGGGTGTCTGGCCGGGGTTGGTTGGGGCGGGTGTACGGGATTCGCATATGTCGACGGAGGTGCCCCGTTGACACACATCGAGTGACGAATGTTGAGATCTCGTACCACTTCGTCGTTGTCGTCGTCGTCGTGGTGTATAGAGCGATCGACGACAGACGGGCGTGCGAGGGAAGGAGAGCCGTCTGGGCGCACCCTGACCAAGGCCTTTATGTAAAGGAAGGAAGCAGCTCAAGCGGTCTCGGTGTCCTGCGTCGGTAGTCGATTGATGATCATCGTGGATGAGTTGAGGGCACCAGCGACACTGACAGAGCAAGCAGATCGTGACAGAGACCAGAGAGCATCAAGGCCAGAGGGAAAACTGCGAGAATAAGTGCTGCGGGAGAGACGCTTGGTCCTGAGTCGGTTGAGGAAGTCGCGAGGGTTAGTGGGTGCACTGTGGAGGTGGAGAGTCGTGAGCGTCAGCCAATGACCCGCCGAAATCCTAAGTTTTCTGCGTTGCTCCTTGCACGTTCGCGGATGGCGAGGATCCACGGCATTCGATGAACGTGCTAGCTATATGTCTTCCTCGTGCGCACTGCGTGCCCGCGGAAGCACGGGAGCCAACAGCGGGTCGGACCTGTGTCACCGGAGCCTGCGGTGGTGGTCGTGCATGCCGTGAAGCCTCCTACGCACACAGCAATGGCAGGGAAAGAAGGGGCTGCTGGCTGGTCGACTAGGCAGGATAAGTATAGCTCTGAAGCAGAGAACCGCACCGGTCGACGGACGGACCTTGTTGGATGGCATCATGGCGCAAGTCTCCTGCGCAATGGGCGGAAGTCTCCTGCGCCAGAGATGTAGCATTGTCGGGTCGTCCTGCCCCCACTCAGTAGACCCGTCAATCGTCTGCCTACGGGAGACAAAGATGTAGCGGGCCAAAAGGCAAACACAGACACTGGGTGCCCGAGGAACGGTCAAGAAACAAATATATTGTGCTGTATGGACAGACAGGGACAGACATACGACTGTGAGACGCGGTGGCGCAATTGGGGGCGCCCCGAAGGCGCCATAAGTCGTACATTGGGCGTATAAGACTCAGGGACCCATCGCAGCGGGAATGAAAGCCGCACGGTCGCTAGAAGCCACTCCACTGTCCAGGAGGCAGTGGGCACGACTTCGCGCGACACGATGGCAGCACTGAGCAGAAGGAACGGTGCGAGGATGGGCGACATGTTCGGGAAGAGGGCGTAATCACGCACGATCGTTCTCGGTGTCAAGACCGTGCCATGCGTCCAACGTGGGCGCACCGAATTGGCCAGGAGAGAGGGGGCAGTGGGAGAGAGCTTCACGTGTCGGACGGATGTGCGGTTTAAAGGGTCATGAGAAGGGAAGCAGTGATGATGGGCGGAGAGCCAAGGGGGCGGAGAAAGGCTAAAGAGTGAGTTAAGGCTGCGAGGGTGGGCGGGGCACGTCCCATGACGCAGGCACGTCGCAATCGAGCGCAAGAGCCCCGGCGGGACACGGCACGAGCGAGGTAGGCGAAGGTACTAGTACTCGCGCGAGGCGACTGGACTCACGACATTCTCTCTGCCCACACGCTGCCCGCTGGCCACCCATCCGCAGGGAGGCCGCCCGACGACTCGCCCAAGCTGCTGACGATCTTGAGACGAATGGACAGCAAAGACCAGGTAGGTCCGCCTGTGAGACGGCCGTCGTGGACCGGCGCGCTAGGCGCCAAGCTGGGACGGATACTGAGCCCGGGGGACGAGCACGGCGACGAGGAGAAGTACAAAGCCCTAGAGGACGACGAGAGCGTCGCGTCGCTGCGCAAAGGGTTCGGAAGCGTGATGGTGGTCGGAAAGCAAGGAGGTGAGTAGCCTCGTTCCTGCTGTGGGGAGGGCGAGATAAGGAGATAAGCAGACCTCCTCCCGGTGCCGGACTCGGTTATCTCGCCCTCTCTGGCATATCCTTATCTCGTTCATTACGCTCGGTGGCAGCTGTGGCAGACAGGGCAGGGGTTGGCTAGCGTTGTCTCCCGGGGCTGATGTTCTCAGCTTTGTGCAGCCTTGCCTCATCTGGGACAGCTCGCTCGGACGCCGCGTCAATTTATTTTGTCGCGCTCCATCCTCTTCCCCCTCATCCCCCGAATCACATCTTCGCACTTACCACCATCTCCTCATGGCAGACTCCGACACCGCGTCCTCCATCGACCGCCGCTCCGTCTCGCGCGGTCGCGAGGCTATCGTACGTGTTCCCGGGCGACTTGGGCGACCCTCGCTGACCTCTAGCTCGCAGTCCTCCGGTCGTGGCGGCATAGGCAACATCCGCAGGCCATCTATCGACACCGCGAGCCCCTCGCGCCCTGCTGCAGAACCGCTCTCGCCTGTGCGCGGACGTGAGGCAGCAGTCGACCCCGAGCGGGTGAGTGGTCTCTCCTTCGAGTCATCCTGGGCCCCCTGACATTGTCCCAGGCCCAGACCACCGGCCGCGGGGGAATGGGCAACATTCGCTCGGGATCCCAGGCGCGCTCAGCTGCAGTCATCCCGGAAAACTATCCCCAGACCGCATCCCTCGTGTCAGACCATGCAGCAAGCATCGCAGAGTATGAACGGAGCGTAGTGCAGCAGAGCGAGCAGAACACCCGCGCCGTACGTCCCTCCGCCTCTCCTGCACTCCATGCATGCTCATCCCCCCACCACAGCGCTCGTCCGGCAGAGGTGGTCTCGGGAACATCCAATCCAACTCCAAATCCCGCTCCCGCTCTCGCGCACCAGTCCATTCTACCGGTCGTGGCGGAGCGGGTAACCTCCACGGCGGTAACCCGGATCCCGAGCTACTTGCCCAGCTGGAAGAAGCGGAGCGACTCCGCTACCTGCACGATGAAGGAGTGTACGTATATGCGCCCATCCTGCGATATTCGCATCTCACACTGTGCGCAGTCACTCGACAGGTCGGGGTGGACGCGCGAACATGACGGCTTTGCACAGTCCCCCACTGGAGTCGTCCTCCCCTCACCCACATGAGTACGAAGCGACTGGCCGCGGAGGCGTCGGCAACATAATCCGCTCCCGGTCAGGTTCACGAGAGCCTCGCAGCAGAAGTGAGTCGCGTGGACCAAACAGTCGTGGAAGCAGCCTCGCCCGGATGCTCAACAAGGTCGGCATCCATGGCAGGCTCGAGGATGGCGAAGGATCTCCCGGGATGAGCGCCGTCACCGAGGACGGCGAGCCGTCCACACACACACACGAATGACTCGGTGCGAGGCGTGCTGGCGCGGTGTCACAGCGAAGACGCATCTTCCTCTCCTCCAAGTCGAAGGCGAAGATGCACAAGCGTCAACGCTCCCTGCTCAACGCGTACACCGACCTGCAGGCCTCCTCGTCCCACAGCGTCGTCTCCCATAATTCCTCTCTGCGTGATCCTTTTGATTCTCCTGCCTCTGCGCTTCGTTTTGCCTCTGTTCCTCCCTCACCTACTCACTCCACTCATTCGTCGGTCTCCACTATCTCGCTCCTTCCCCCTGCTGCTATGCCTGCCTCCTCAGTAATTAACATCACGGCGCCCACTGGCGGATGTGGCTGCTACGAGTGCGAACTCGCATCGCGGTCCACATCTTCTGTCACATCGACGTCGTCGGGCTCGGCTTCTCCACAATCATCGCCTCGCCGCTCACCACACCGCAACTCCGCATTCCTGCTTCTCCCCTCGAACGATCCGTGGTCGTACAAGTCCGCCAAGAATCGGGCAACACAACGTGCAGCCACACGCTCCGCACAGACGCTTCCAACCGTGGACGAAGACTCTGAGTACGTATCATTTCTTGACTTCTGACTTCTCTTTCTTGGGCTTTGCTGTCTTTTCTGCATCTGCATCTTTCCCGATCTTTATTGCTCTTGTGCTTCATCTCTATTCGCTCCCCTACATGCCGATCTCTCCATCTATCTGTGCTGCTGAATATGGTCTTCCTACCCCGCTGTTGTATTTGATTTTCGGTTGCATGCTGCTCCTTTCCGGCCTCCCCACGTCTATCTCATCTCTCCCCCACCCCCACATCCCGTTCCGGCCCACGCCCACACCCACTCGCTCCCCTCCCATCGCCCCCACATTACCACCTGATTGAGCGACCCGCTCCCTCGGTATCAGCCATCATTCACACCGTGCTTCTGCGCGACCGTCCACGATCCGCTCATTCTCCCATCATGTACCCTGTCGTTCCCTCGCGTCCGGACCAGTGCCCCTTGTCCTGCCATGCCGGTGCCACGAAGGATGGATTGACGTCGAACTCGCACTCCGCACACTCGCACACCCGCACCTTATCGGTCGAGAGCCGTTCCGCCGGCGACTCGGGACCTGGCGTAACCGATCGCGATTCGCGCGTCGGGCTCCGACTGTAACTTCGCGGATCGGTGCCCCGGTTGCGCGGAGCTCACAGTGCCCCTTCGGATTCGTGTGTGTGCGCAGCCATCGGCGTCGGAGGCGGGGCACCTTCTGCGACACATTAGATTACGATACGACGTACGACATGACCACCTCCACACACTTCCACACGTCCTTCCTTTACGACCTTCTTTGCTTTTGGGTTCCTGGATCCCCGTACCCCCGTACCCCTTCCCCGCACGACGCACGTCCAGTGACTGTGTTTCCCATCTGCACCGCCCTCCTTCAGTTCTCAGTTACGATACTGTTTACTGCACATCACCCGTCGACTTGCATCGCCCTCTGCTTCTGACCGGCGACAGACGTCTCGACGCGCCTCGGCGTGATAGGGCTCTACGTCCAACTGGCAAACTGGCACCTGGGGACGGGAGACGGGAGACGGCAGCTACGCTGACGGCACTTCCACGCAACCTTGGAACCTTGCTGCACCGCTGTTACGTCGTCGCGCTCCCATCCCCCGGCTTCAGCATCCAGGACCCAGGAATCCGCATACCGGTGCACGGTACACAGTCCACTGGCGCGGCTTCTCGCGTTATCGAGTCGCCCGTGTGGCCAGGAGCCTTCTTTGGACGCCCTTTTCGCCCTTCCGTCCCTCGTGCCCACAGCCCTTCCCAGCCTAGGAATGCTCCCGCTGGACTCGGCGTGGGGCGAGGGACGAAGGGCAGGGGACACTCCGAGGACGTCGGCGAGCCGGAGTCCGAGAGGAGGAGATTGGGAGCCAGGCCTGCGCATGGGTTCCCAAACGTCTTCTCTCAGGACCGATCTGTCTGTCTGTCTGTCGGATTCTCTTCGACTTCTCGTGCTTGTTTGGCCCGTGTCTATCAGTTTCCACTTCGTCGTCCCCGTCATTCGCGTGTGCACAGTGTGCTGATGACCCGTCATTTCTTTACAGGTTCAGACGTCGGTCGCGCTCGAGACGATTGCTCTTCCAGTGGAGGGCAAGACAAGCTCCAGTCCGCCGATTCGTCCGGAAAGCTGGCCTCGCGGAAGGAGCGGGTGAGCCTCTGCAGGCGTCCTTCGGCGTACACATGGGTCACCAGGTCGTCTGCAGGATCGGTGTCAGTGAGTCGTTGCGCGTCTCACGTCAAGCCCCGGTGCTCGTTCGAGGCAGGAGGTACTAGGCTCCTGTCGCGTCACCGTGTCTCCGCGCTGTCGACGCATGCGCGACTTCCTGGGCTGCCTGCGGGTGGCGAGACGGAAGGTTACGCGTGGAGGACAGCGGCGATGGGTGTGACGTCGACGGACGTGCGCGCGCGTCTGCTGGCGGGGGAGTAGAGGACGCCTCTTCCGGACCACCCGAGAAGAGGGAGCAGAAGGGGAAGAAGAAGAGGAAATCGACGAACAACAACAAACACTACGACGATGAATAACTAACGAAACGAATCTAAGAAGTACGCACCACTCACCTAAGGCTTTGAACGAACCGGAACTCTTTCTCTCTTGGTTGTACAGACACTGTATCGATACTATACCTGTACCTTACCTTACTATAGCCTGCGCAGAGGCCAACAAGCAACACGACGCTGGGGGACGGGGTTCGCCCGCCCTCTTTTTCTCATATCGCTGGGGCTGATATATGTATGTTTCCGTGGCAGCTATCGTCGTGCCGCTGGTGAGCGCTGTGGACTTATCGCAGGCCCTCGGGAGCTTCTTGACTAGCACCGAGACTCGCAGTCCGCCCGAATTTGACTTCGGAAGCGGTGGTGTCTGGCCAACCGCAGGCTGCGATAAGCCAGCGGCTCGCAGGTACATCTATATATGTAGTGACTTCTGACCCACTCTATCAGACCGGCTTGTGCTGGTGCTTCTGGGTCCTGTGCAGACGCGGGGAAGAGTCCGAGGGAGGCTGGGATGACGGAGTATCCATTCACGGTGACCGTTTGCGGGGATGGTCGGTAGGTGCCTGCAGCTCGATCGCTAGGTACCGGCAAGCGGGGTGGCTTCTCGTGTCTGAACGTTCTGCCTTCGGATTCGTGTACATACATTCTCGTGCTGAGAGTCTGTCACGCGAAATGGATTTATCATGCTTCTGCGGTCGGCGCGAGATGCTGCATGTCATATGGTCGCGCGAGCCTCGAGGGGGACCAGCACGGCGCCGAGCAGAAAGAAGCTTGAGTCTGTTCGAAATGGCTCGGTGCATCTCGGACGCCGGAAACTCTGCGCGCAGGCTCGAGGAGCGCGGTCGTGTGCCCCAAGCTTGTATTCATATCCCCGGACCCATGAAGCGAAGAGGCTCGGATCGGTGAAGAAGGACGAGCAAAGTTCGAGAGCACAAGGTGCGGGTGCCAAGGACGACGAACGGGGGCACACGACCTGGAACGCGACATGCGGCCAACCGTGCTGCGTTCGCAGGCGCACCACCGGCTTTGCGCTAGTCTTAGAGCCGCGTGAGCCTAAGTAGATCGCGGGAAGAGGGCGATAGCGGAGGAGCTACTGGATTGGGAGCTTATCGTCAATACTCAGCTGAGATAGTGTGAGTCGGGACAGCCAGCGTCGTCGGAGCAGCGCAGACTCGGTCGTGGATAAGCGGCCGACTGCGACGTCGGGGCCGCCTCAATTGCGGGACTTGGCTGCCACACTGTGGGTCATGTATGCATGTGGTTTCCGCACGTAGTCCGGATGACAATGTGGCCCGCTCGTTGACGGGAGGAAGTCTGTGGAGATAAGCAGCACGAGATGCGAACGCCACCGTACGGTCGTGCATGTGCGCAGGACGGGTAGCCAGCCACTTTGATGTCTTGTCTTGAGCCCGCCGGGTGCCTGTAGTGAGCCGGTAGACGGTCGCGGCTCACGTTCAGGTTCGTGTCAACAGAGTGCCATTGGCTCGAGGGTCCGAAATATCTTCGAATGTACATGGTTTCCGACACAAAGCACCTTCGGTGAGCACTGCATCGTCCGGCATCGTCATCTCTGAGGGGACACGGGAGGTTGCTAGGCCATATTCTCCTCGCTCGCGCATGTCCGACCACCGACATGACCAGACCAACACTCCTCTCCGTCGAAGCAGATGTTCCCTTCACCTGGCGCATGATCGAAGGCCAGGGTACTCGTACTGTGCCTGGCAACTTCGTCCGTGTGGATGCCATCGGAGCTATGCGTCGAAGCCTTCCGGAGATTGAGCAACACCCGTGTGCAGAGCGCGCTATGTATCACCTGCAGCGGCCTATAGAAGCCGGGTGTGGTTAGCGTGGCGTGGAAGGGAAGGAATAGGGGGAGACTGATGAAGGGAGGAACGATGACGACTGACATCTGCATGGAGGAAGACATCTCTTGCTGTGTTTGATAGTGTTCGGCCTTGTTAGCGTTCTCGGCCGAACGAGGCATGTCGGTTCCAGACTCACTGGAGTTAACAGCATCACGAGAAGGTTCATGATGGAGAGCACTGGCGAGCTGTCAGCGGCGAGATGGCTTGGGAGGATAACGGGACGCACCGAGCACGATAACGAAGAAGAGCGATCCTGTGAGATCAGGTCAGAGATTCACAATCGACGCCGGACCACTGGCAGGCTTCTCTCACTTACCGTCTCGGTACATAATTGCGAGTAACCTGCCTCTCATGATGCCTTAACGGCACGGTGAGTACGGGTGAAACCTCGGGCACTGCATGGTACGTACCTATGGGCTCCTGGTACCATTTGAGCACCGTCAGGAACACGATCCCTGCCCCAAGGTTAGGATGAAGGCATGGGAGCGGCAAGTGTAGTCAGGCCTGCCTGTTTCCGCCAGTATCATGTACAAGTACGCAGGCCAGAGGTCCTGGTCTTGCGTGCTTGGAAGACATCCAGCCGTGCGCAGCACGCTGCTACCCGGATCTAATGATCCAAGGTAGTGAGCCACGATCCAAGCCGCGGTTATGGACGCTGGGTCCCGAAGTCACTTACATTCTGCAACGCTGACCGTCTCGTGCGTAATAAACAATACGAGAGGCTGCAGTGAGACCCAGATAATTGAGTGTCATCTCCTTGCACAATCGAACATCGACGTACCACCATCTCAAGAGCCGCTCCAACGAGCAGAGCAGTGACGAACGGATTGAACTGCCAGAGGGCCATCGTCCTGGCCATCAGAATGACTGCATGATGGGTACGGCGGTCAGCATACACGCATCGGACCGCTAAAGCAATACAGACACTCCGAAAAGAGGATACCGGTGATATAAGAATCTGTGAGGCGGAGTCAGTACAATACCGGTGATGCCTCGATGGTACACGTACATGCCAGCACCTGGTACTGTATAGCGCATGCCTTCGCGTCGTGAGTAAACAGATCCACTGATGAACGTGAGCGTGAGGTCAATGACGTTCCCGATCGCATGCTCACTTACAGGTGATGCCAAGGGTGGTGTTTAACAAAGGAGAGTACTTATTTATGAGGAAGACGATTTTCATAACGTCCAGCTTCTTCGGCCACACCAGTGTGACCTCCTCGGGAAGCGTCGACGTTATCTCCAGTAGCTGTGTGGTTCAAGTTCAGTCAGTCCGACTCAGATGAAGTAACCTACGAGTTGAAGCATTCACATACCGACAGTGTGCATGCAACCACTGATAGGTAGCCGCGAGTTCAGATAGAGGGTCCTTGCAACTTAAGTACTTAGTCGTTGCTGACCTTTGCTATACTGCACTCGGCAGGTATCCAACCATGTGAGCCTCAATCAGAAGCGAACAGGGTAGAGACACGGTACCTTCGTTATGTTCAGGAGGTATAGACTTTGGTACGCCGACATGACCGAAATCGCTCGAGAGCTCGTTCAAGTTCCGGAAGACCGATTTGCGTGGACCCAACGTTGGAGATGAAGATCTTAGCTAAGAACTATACATGTATATATGCCCTGGTGCATGACAGGACGATGGGACCGGTAATGAAATCCGCGGATGCCTGTGTATAACGAAGACGGGAAGTTCGCATTCAGTTGCAAACCTTCGGCCACGCGCCCGCCGCATTGAAAGCGACGTAGAGCAGGGAAACGCACCTATTGGCCTTCAGGCTATTGCTATCTCGCCTCGCGGCACCCTCTCATGGGCAGTAAGTCAACCGGCGAGGCGCGCCCTGAGCATGGTGGCTGGTGAGGAGGAGGATCGATTTGCGATGGATTCAATAAGTAGCTCGTGGCAGTGAGCGCTTACGTACGTCCTTCTGCCACCCACCACCTGCTCTAGCGAGGTTTAGCGTTGTTGGTCTGACCACTGCATGCACTCCAGCAATCCATTGACATTGCGCGACATGGACAGGTGGGTTGAGACGAGACCCTAAAGTATATTGCTACCGGCCTCAAGTTCTGTTCGTATTTCGTCGTTCCTATCTCCCAAAAATTTGCTCAGGATTGCACATCATCCAGTATCGCTACGTCTCAGCGCCCTTGCTGATGGCAGTAATTGATTACAACCTACGTCCGTAGCAGACACGGGGCCGTCTGCATCTCAAGTCTCCGAATCTGCGAAGAAGCAATGGCATCGACGGCTCTTCCTCAGTTTGTCGAACGCCCAATCGCCACTTACCCGCTCCACCGGAAGTTACGACCTCCCTGGAAGAGTTTAACCTGGTAGGGCCTGGTAGGGCCGAGCTAGTGTGCGTGTTGGTACGCGTCCATGGCCCAATCAGCGCCGCGCCGTCATCTCAATTCTGCAGCCTGCAGGGACGAGCGCCGCGCCGAAACGTGGAATTTCATTTCGACTGATGTTGAGCGCGCCGGTCGGGTACTCCTGCGCTCGCTGTTGCCTCAAGTGACGAACATGTTGCTCCTCTATGTCTTGCGCGGGTCTCTGCTTCCGTCCATGCTACTCCTGCGCCATCCGGACTACTAGGCGGCCGAAGCGCTATCGAAGCCAGGACCTCGATGCTCTGACCAGTTGGCAAGGTCATGTCGAACACGCCGGGACTCCTCCGAGATGCTATTCCGGACTCGCTGTACTTGTTGACTTTGACGAAGGTGCGCCGTACCCCACTGTGAATTCGCGTTCGTGCTCAAGATTCGTCCATCTCTCCAGGATATCGGTCGTACGTCGCATCCTGTCCAACTGCTGAAACACGTACTGACGTGAGCTCGCGATGCTAACAGTGGCAACCCTGACGTACCTAGTGAGTCCACGCAGCCTGTGTCAGATAACGCAAACCGACTTTGTACCAGATTGTGGATGTTGTGTCAACCATTGACGATGAGGTGGGACGGTACTCTGAGCATGCTTCCGAGACCCCGCTGAGCAAGGATCGGCCACTAGGTCGAACTCATGTGGCCATCGCGCCTGACCTTCATGAAGGTCGTCTTCCTGATCAACCGTTATTCTCCATTTGTCGACTCAACGCTTGCCGTGTTCAGTGAGTGCTCACTCCCCACCGAAACGCCAGAGTCGGAGAACTAACGTCCTCGCAGTAGTGTTGGGCGCACGTTCAACCGAGGTACGCGGGCGGGTGCCCTGTGATTGCGGATTGGCTGACGATGCTGGGACTATCTCAGGTATGCCGGCGTGTTTGGATCGCCATCATCAGCTTCTATATGCTCGGATCGTTTGCGTCAGAGAGTACGTTCTCGGTCTTTCGCGATACGGCGCTGCGCCTCACCATTCACACAGCAATAATCATTGTTCGAACACTAGCAATATGGAACTTTGACAAGGTCGTGCTCGCCATTACAGCCTTCGTGACAGGCGGCGCTTTGGTGCGTCTCGACACATGTCCTGACCGTGCATCACTCATGCGAAGCATATGCGGACAGGTGGCGGTTATAACGACCATCTCGCAATATATGCAAGCTATCCGATGTCAGTCTCGCTGCAGCCTTTCCCCAGGCTCCTGGAACAGAGCTCACATGACAACGTGGTTGTACTCAAACAGACCCAGACGACGACCTCATTGCAGTAACTGGGTGTATCATCGGCATCGCCGACCAGGAAGGCTGGACCCTCTTTGTCGTGGTGTTGATCATGGAGACCAGTACGTCAATCGTGCCCAGCATTCACTTGCGCTATAGATGTTCTGATCATTGATGTCATGTGCAGCACTTGTAGCCCTGACTATCATTAGACGTCTTCAGACCCGGAGTGAGTCAGACGCACATCACGGGTCGCTCCAAGCTATGGCTATAGCTAACGCGATGGCAACAGCTGGTAGTCGGAGAACGGGCCCGGTCATGGATACGATGTACCGCGACGGTATGTCTCGCACCCCACTTCTAGTGCCGTGCTCTGAAGTTCGAGGCATCGACACATCTACAGGTTTGTTCTTCTACGCCATCATACTGGGCTTCTCGATCGCCAACCTCTGTTGCATGATGGCTGCTCCGGTGAGAGGTTCAACTGGGAAATTTCCGGAGTTGGTTCTTATACCTTTGCATCGCGTTACAGGTCGCCGTGTCGTCCATACTCCAGATGTGAGAATTGCCTCAAAACATTACGTCGCGCATGTCCTAACGCCTCCGCTGTTATCGCAGGCCGCTTCGAGCCGTGCACAGCACTCTTTGCTCGCGTGTGCTCTTCAACCTTCGCAATGCGGCATTGCGATCCTCGCGCCTCAGTCTCTCCATTGAGTCGAGCGTGATGTTCAATGCCATGGGCTTCGAGTCGTGCCATGCGGCTCCGGTCGCCCTCGAACTACACTCGCTTGACGAGTTTGACCACCACACTTCATAGGCTGCAGCGGTCCGCACGACACCTCCAGCCGGCCTGAAGCGGTGGGACGCGTCTGTTCGACCACCCCCTGCTCACACATGTTATCCAACCTCTTAATGTCGCGCTGCAATTTGCGGATATCAAAGGAGGATCCCCTTCGAATCGTACCACATCATACATCACCCCTGCCCCTCGCTACATGGGTCCGGCCACAACTAGGGCCATGGCAGGTATCCGCAGCAGAGGATCTAATCGTGTACATTGACTATTCACATGAGCAG
This sequence comes from Polyporus arcularius HHB13444, assembly GCA_004369055.1. Taxonomy (NCBI): domain Eukaryota; kingdom Fungi; phylum Basidiomycota; class Agaricomycetes; order Polyporales; family Polyporaceae; genus Polyporus; species Polyporus arcularius. The sequence goes on from ML211201.1 coordinate 19,054, forward strand.
AAGAATCGTATTGGTCGCCGTCTCTCCGTGCATATGGGCGCAGCCGAGACACTCCGGAAAGTTGCCGTAAGGTCCGTAACACCTCGGAAGGCTCCTATCTCGGTGAGGACCTCTCCAATTTCCATCCCCATCCGTTCGTGTCGAGGACGTCGCGCTGGCGGGGGCGTCGCACCACGAGCCGCTCCTGCCCGCCCCGCTGTCAGAGGCTGCCATGCGTCTCCCGACCATCCACCTGTGCGTCCGCATTCACATTCCAGTACTCCTCCGATGCCACACAGATCAAGAATTCGCTGAAGACGCTTGACCCAGGGGCAGGGGTCCCGCCACGCATACGCGGAGTTCCGCAGCACCGCGCGCTCGGCGTTCAGACTTGTAGCCTGCAGAGCACCGCCGTCCGGCGGCGGCGAAATATCGTTCCCACTAATGACGAGCGGCGGCGCCGGATCCTCTCTCCTTTCAAATTCCATGGCTCCCGATGCCTCAAGTAACGAGTATGTCGCCTCTTCTTGCTTTCGTTGTTTCTGTTGCTCCTTCGGGCTGCCAGACGTTGGAGCTTCTGACAGACACGCACTGGTCCTCGATGCTTGGCCGAGTTCACTAGTCCGCCATGTCGAACACCCCCGAGCTCCTCCGTGATGCTATCTCGGACCTGTATATGCTGAAGTTGACCAAGGTGCGTGATTCGTTCCTGCAGAATTGTGATTGTGTTGAAGTCGGGCTCTTCTCGAGTCCAGGATGCTGCTTGTACGTCTCGTCCAGTTGACTATCATACACATGTCCAGTCATCGCTGACCCGGCTCGACGATACTTACAGTGGTATCCCTGACGTATTTGGTGAGGTCCTACATCATCATGGCGCCCGAGAAGCGAACGACTGAATTTCGCGGCAGATTATGGATGTCGCGTCAACCTTTGACGACGAGGTGCGGAGCTGCTCTGAGCAGGTCTGCGAGCACACTGTACTGATCCAAGACCGGCTGCTGGCAGGTCGCACTGATGTGGCCGTCGGATCTGACATTCATGAAGATCATCTTCTTCATCAACCGCTATTCTCCGTTTGTCGACTCGTCACTTTCCACATACCGTGAGCTTTCGCTCTCTGCCCTGTTCCGAGAAGCCCGAGAAGCTGACGGCCCCGCAGTAGTGCTGGTCGCACGTCACACCGAGGTGCGCCGATGCTGCAAAGTTTCGAACTGGCTAAAGATACGATATTTGCTTACCTCAGGTATGCCGGGGCCTTTGGATCACCCTCGTGAGCTTCTTCATGCTCGGATTGTTTGCATCTGAAAGTACGTCGTTGGTCTTTGAAGAGACGTGGCGAGCCTGATCGATCATTCACGCAGCTATCATCATCGTGCGAACATTAGCGATATGGAACTTTGACAAGGTCGTCCTCGCGATCACGACGTTAGTGACGGGCGGCGCCTTGGTGCGTCTCAACACTCATACGATCGCACCTGGCTATACCAACGCCAAGCTGAACTTGCGCAGGTCGTGGTTCTGACGACGATGTCGCAGTATATGCGGTCTATCCGATGTCAGTCGCACTTCCGCCCCTCTCGTAGGTCGTGGCGCTCATATTCCCTTGCTGCCCTTGCTGTTCCAGATCCCGATGACGGCCTCATCGCGGTCACCGGTTGTAGCATCGGCATCTCCGACAAGGAAGGCTGGACTCTTTTCGTTGTGGTCGTGATCATGGAAACCAGTACGTACCCACCTACCACCTGCCTACAGTATAGACTCATTGCTCATGATGTCTGTAGCACTTATAGCTTTGACTATCCTCAGACATCTTCAGATGCGGGGTGAGTCAAGGACACATCATCAACCGCTCGATATTGCTCACACGCTGACCGCAGCTGGTGGTCCGAAAGCGGGACCAGTCATGACAACAATGTATCGTGACGGTACGTTCGGTGATCCTCATTTGTGGCGTGGCGCAGAAACCGACAAGAATGCAGGCTTGTTCTTCTACGCCATCATGCTGGGAATCTCAATTGGCAACTTGGTTTGCATGATTGCTGCTCCGGTGAGAGGAAGTGTTGTTGCATTGGGACCCTCCTCCTTGCTCATCCCGCATCTCCTCACAGGTCGCAGTGTCCGCCCTCGTGCAGCTGTGAGGCCCGAATTTGACTCTTACTGTCGCGCCTATCCTGACGCACACTGTTGTCATAGGCCTCTTCGGGTCATCCACAGCACGCTCTGCTCGCGCGTGCTCTTCAACCTGCGCAAGGCGGCCTTGCGATCTTCGAGCCTCAGTCTGACCCTTGATACGGGCGTGATGTTCAACATCATGGGTCTCGATTCGCCCTGTCATGCGGGTCCAGACCCTCTCGGGCTGCGCTCGTTTGACGAGCTGAACCATGACTCTTGCTAGCCTCCCTCCAGGTCGATATGAAGATATTGTAGACCCATTGAACACGCCTTCCCGCATCGAGGTCCGTGCATGCCTCGCGTAACCACCATCAATAGAACTAGGCGCCGGCTCGACCATGCGCCTCCCCCGTTGTAGCACTAGTAATTGTGTTTCTCGTTTGTATGTTATCCCTCGAGCACCAGACGGAATGCAATGTCAGTGCGTGGTGTCTGCCTCTCTCTCAGGATAATTCTGACATCGCCTCAGTATTTCAATATCAAGGTTGGAATGTACTCTTACCGGGAGCTTCTGCGAACCTCGTACCGAGGGATCGCCCATGACAGCTGCTACCTGTTGCGCGAAGCTGCCAAAGCGAAACCGAGTCCCCACCGCCACGCGGCTTCTAACCGTTCCTGCCCGGTTTGGCCGCGATGTGCTGCGACTCATGCATGCGGTCGTATCTTGCATATCAACGGTGCAACGTTGTTGCTTGGATTTCGACATGCTTGAAGGGCGACGACCAGCGAAGCCAGAGCCTTCCCTTTCGACCGCACTGACTCGGAGGATGACAATCTCAGTATCTTCCTACAGGTTACCATAATGCCCATTCCCCAGCTGTCGTCAAGGCTACCAGGAGCTACTTATCGGAGTTCGTACGTCGAGGAGGCTTGTGTGGCCGGCGGACGTAACGTCGGGGCTGCTACTCGGCTTGTAGCTTGAGCGGGAACGCCGACTTCTTGTTCGGGCGAGGTTTCGCGCCGACAACACATGGATCTCGTCATCGGAGCGGGAGCAGAGTGCAGGGAAGGTCTCTCACCGCAGTCTTATACCAACCCGCTCGTCTGCGCCACTTCCATCCCCACTACCTGTCGCTCTTTCGCATTCTACACACCTACGTGAGTCTCTTCGGATAATAACCCAACCTAGCTTATACGAAGACTTGGCAGCTTAAACAGGACGACTTGTCCTGCAGACACTCCTTACAACATGTTCTTCCAGCGTGACCATTTCGCACCCCACAAGTCTCGCAAGTTTGAGGGATACTACACCCGTACACAGCTCGAGGACGGCGGGACTCTCGCGGTCATCTTTTGCTGGGTCAAGCATGCGAAGGAACGTGGCAACTACGTCCACGTCTCGTACACACCCTCGGGCACTGGAGTCGGTCCAACGCAGTATCTGCAACGACCACCGACCCCCGCAGATACCCTCTCCTCCCGCAACCATACCCTCAACGCCGTGCCGAGCGCAGAGTCCGTGTCTGCGTCGCTCAGCCGCACCTCGCGCTCGTCCTTCTCCCCAGCCCCGCTGGCCGCCTTCAAGTACGACTTCTTCCCCGACAAGATCGACGTCGTCACCAGCAAGCCCGCACAGCGCGGCGGGCACGTTTCCTTCACCATCACCGCCCCCGGCATCGGGCACATGGCCGTCACCGCCGACTCGATCGAGTACTCCATCATCGTCCCCGAGGAGCACCTCCGCGTGCATCTCGTCCTCGACGCACACACGCTCTGGTCCCCTGCGTCTCCGCTGGCCGGGCCCATGGGCGGCATCATGCGTCTCTCCTGGCTCCTCCCGCTCAACTGGCACGTCCGTTCCACAGGGTCGCGCGCGACATACGCGGTCGAGCACGGCCGTGCGCTCATCGCGAGCAAGGCGTACGGCGAGGGCCGTGCCCATGTCGAGAAGAACTGGGGCGGGAGCTTCCCGCGGGGATGGATATGGGCGCAGGCCTTCTCCGCGTCCGAGGCCGGCGGCGGAGATCCGTGGGGCCTCAACGGGGAGTTCGGCAAAGGCAGCAGCCAGCAGAGGTGGAGGCGGAGCCAGGACGAGGACACAGAGGACCATAGCGAGCGGACATTCTGCATCGCCGGAGGAAAGGCGTTCCCCGGCGTGCAGGCGTACCTTGTCGGGTACCGCTCACAGGAATGTCAGTGGGACTTCCGCCCGCCGTATGCGGTCGCGCTTGGCCGCTTCTCGCCATTCCTGCGGGTGAGGCACGACAGTCGTCAGGGCGAGGTCGAGCTGAGAGTCTCCAACTGGAGGAGGAAGCTCGACGTTGTGATCGAGGCGTCCCCGGATACCTTCATGGACATGGCCGCGCCGCTGCGGGGAGGACACGAGCCGGGCTTCGCGCACGAGAGCTTCCGGGCGAAAGTGCACGTCAGAGCTTCGACGCGGAGGTGGCCGGGAGGGAAGTGGACGGTCGTGGAGGAGTGCGTGCTTGGGCAGGTCGGTGCCGTGCAGTGTGGCGCGCTGGAGTTTGGGGGGTCGTTCTACCGTAAGGTCGATGCTAGTGAGTGAGTCCGAGACCGCGATGCTGATTGTCCAAGTTCCTTCGTACATAGTAGAGGGTGAGCCGGGCCCATCGTGATGTTATTCTGTTCCATGTTTCACGATAATATATGTAGACTGGTTACTGAGTTCTTGATACCGTGACGATACCAGTTACTATGTTCAGCACGGTCAACGCGTCGACGAGAAGTCGGCACCAGACTCACAATCATGCTTCTTCGCGCTGCAGGTTCTCCAGCATACGAGTCAGGTCCGGAACCTCACTCTGTGGAACCTTCTCGAGGACCGCGTCTCCCGCCATGTCGGTGTCCGCATGGATCCTCCGGTACCAGTACGCAACGGGCTCGGGCTGGGACGCATCCACAAACCCCACGTATTCCAGTTGCGTGAAGTACTCTGTCATGACCATGCGCGCCAGCCATGCCCAGAGAACTGGAGTAGATTCGGAGAGATCTTGGCCTGCAGGCTGACCAGTCGCATTGGCCTGAGGACGGCGGGATACGCATAGCGCCTCCAGCGTATGACGGAGCGGTGTCGAAGCAAGGTCCTCTAACTGAGGCATCTACGCAATGTCCGGCACATCAGAAGCGACGAATGGGGAGAATGCTGCGAGAGCCTGCGTAGAATAAGCTCACCAGGGTAGATTCCCAAAAGGTGTCCGTAGGGAGCGCATCGTATAGATGCAGGTAGCGTATGGAGGCGCACCATGCCGGCTTGCCCTCGCGATCGCCATAGCGCACCAGGTCGAGTGTGGCGGGGGCGTATGACAGCACGACCGACCTCATACTTGCAAGCGACTGTCTTACGGGGTATCTCAGGAAGGTGACGTTGCGAACGGGGGTTACTATCATGGGGGATGCGCCAGTCACGGTAAGCGAATCGAGACTTGCCCACCGCATCCGACGGTCGGAGGCTGCAGAACGGCTGTGCACGTTGTGAAGGGTCGCGTGGCGGGCTTTAGGGAAGAGAGTCGACAGATCGACCGAAGGCATGTACATGATCGTGTCCTTGATGTGGACGCTCTCCACGCGGGGAAATGTGTCGCAGGGACCACCGACGAAGTTTGGGTCAATCATCATAGCGCCACCGATGGTCACTCTACGAAGTGTGTTGTGGTGCGGCCTGAAGGGCTCGAGTGTCAATGCACGTGCGGCGAACCCGTCGAGGACGATCTCCGACGGACGGCTGCGCATGCGAGACAGCAACGCAACGCAGCATTCGTACTTCTGCCCGACATTGCCGATATTCAGGTAGTCGAGCTTCTCCAGGGCGGCGATGGCGTCGAAGATATCCTCATCCATTGGACGTAGGTGGTCCGCATGTAGTATGTGGAGCCTTCGCAGCTCGCGGACATGTGGGAGAACTTGTACGAGGAGTGTGGAAGTGGAGCGTACCTCGGCGATCGAGTCGGAATGGCCGAATATGTGCAGCGTCAGCACGAGCGAGCGGATGTGGTGCGCGTAGAGAGCTGTGTTGGACAGCACGAAGGTTGCAAAAGATACTAGTTGTTCCCAACCGCTGAGCCTGGGACGGGTACGGTGATCGCGTAGACCGTGCGGGTCGGAGGGTTCAACTTCCTCTCCTAGGGTGACCTCGTGAAGAACGTGGAAGATCGCGATGCTATTGAGTCTCTTGTTCGTCCTCGATAGCTGGAGGGCCTCTCGCGGCGTCAGTTGCTCGAGGATGGCCTCGAGGACGTCGTGAGGGAGCTCTGACAAACGCAGCATTTACACTTCAAGGCCGCGGCTGAGCTTGGTACTAATACCACGCTGGTCAACTTCTTGAGGTAGACTTCAAGGGATATCAGAAGATTATACGCACTGCGTGCAATAATATCTCCTCCACTTGAGACGTTCGATTGATATCCGGGAAGTTTCAGATACTTGTGAGTGGGAAGTCAAGCAGCAACTCGGTATCTACCGACACGCATCGACAAACGCCACGGTCACGTGCGCGTGTTCTGAATCCCACCTCTGAGTCTCTGGAGTGAAACCTCCAGCTTCGACCGTTGAACGCATCGTAGCCTGTCTGTAAGCATACCAGTACTCTCTGTTGTGCTGTGACTATGTCGTCCATTGATGTCAGCAGAATTGTCCAATCTCGAGGTACACTGACTCGGACATAGACCGGGCCCACACGGCTGCGATCCACATCGCCTAGTGTGCGAGACCTTATGCAAGAACATCGACACTTTTCGACAGATGTCTGGGTTGTATCAAAGCCGTACGTGAGATTGTTTGTCAACGCTGATGAAGCTGTACAGCCATCCACCTGCTGCTGGTTCGTACGCTGTGACTCCGTGGTAGGTCTACTGCGCGAATACTTATCCTGCTGCGCTGCCTTGCAGCTATATAATGTCAGGCATCTTTTGCCTTGTAGCTCTCTACAGCTCTACTCTACGTGTGCTTCCCTGGACAGCGTTTCAAGAAGCCCTTCTTGGACGTCTTCGAATTAAACCCAACAAGCCCGCTGCCGCCAACCAAGACCTCCGATATTATGTCTCCCAAGGTCGCCATCATCATCTACTCCATGTTCGGCCACATTGACAAGCGTAAGCTTCATCTTCCGAAGACAATCAATACCCGCATTCTAACCGTACACCCATCTCCCTAGTGGCCGCGTCCGTGAAGCAGGGTATCGAGGCCTCTGGCGGCTCCGCAACAATCTACCAGTACGTCTCATCCTCATCGTCCATGTCCTTTCGTAGCAAGTAGCTAACGCGCCTTCGCCCAGGATTGCCGAAACGCTCCCGGACGGCGTCCTCAAGAAGATGAATGCCCCGCCCAAGCCCGCCCACCCGGTCCTGGAACCCGCCGACCTGGCGCAGTTCGACGCCTTCGTACTCGGCATCCCCACCCGCTTTGGCGCCTTCCCCGCGCAGTGGAAGGCGTTCTGGGACGCGACGGGCCTGCTGTGGGCGAGCGGCGCGCTCGTCGGCAAGTACGCGAGCGTGTTCGTGTCGACCGGGGGCCCGAACAGTGGCCAGGAGAGCACAATCCTGAACTCGCTCTCAACGCTCGTCCACCACGGGATCAACTTCGTGCCGTTTGGATACGGGAAGGCGTATGCGCAGCTCACGAACGTGAGCGAGGTGCATGGGGGTGAGTGTCCGCTCGCTTTGTTCGTGCTGGGGTATGACTGATGCTGATCGTGCTATACTCAGGTTCTCCGTGGGGCGCTGGTACTATCGCGGGCCCTCGTGATGGTTCCCGCCAGCCCTCCCCGCTCGAGCTCGAGATTGCGGAGCTGCAGGGAAAGCACTTCTGGGAGACCGTCAGCAGGGTCAATTTCTAAGTACTTACATTCCTTGTAGAACCGCGAGGTACACGCACATCGTTACTTACTACCATACCGCTCTCCTCTTGTACTGTACGATTGTAGTACCGAGTAAGTACCAGGCAAGACAGTGAGTAGAAAAGTAACCTATGGCGTGTTGTAGCAAATCAGACAGCTACACGTCTTCCGATCACAGTGACCAAGATCACGATTGAAGAAACCGGTAGCAAAGACGTGCGACCATAGTGTTACATCCGCAACTCACAGAAAACATCAGCAAGAACAGATTGAGGAAGCACGACATTCAGACTTCAATCTTACAAGCGACTCATCCCGCGAGATGTTGCATACACTCCAGCGTACGAGTAAGCCTCGTAACATCATCCTGCGGGACACGCTCTACGTACCGTGCATGCGTGGGCGAGACCATCAGCGGGCGGTACCAGCATGAAGGGAGTATCCTGGGCGGCATCCGTTTTCATCAGTCGTCGTTGAACCGCGAGCACTCATGATCATGGACAGCACATACGATCTAGTGGAGACTCTGAAGCTGCAGGTCACGCCCGAAAGGTATCAGAGGAAAATGGCGGTCGCGGTGAAGATCGAACGAGCGCCGTAGTTGGTGCTGAAACTTTAAGTTTAACCCGGCTTCACCTTGTAGCCGTGGGAATCGTCTGCTCTACGCTGGCTGCTCAGTCTGCTCTCCCGATTGTTTCCTTCTAACTTCCAAGGTGAGCACGTCCATTGATCTGCAGCGACACTGATCGCAGCTGATGCCCTCCTGTCAGCCACGTTGGCGGCAGCGAGCCTGATGCCACATTCCCGTCACTGGCACGATGTACATGCCCCTACTTCAATTCTCAGCATGCCCGGTGGACCCCATTCTGTTGTCTCGACGAAGCTAACTTACGGTGATCGTATGGTAGGTGTCCAGATATAACTCCGAAAATCTCATCCAGGCAGAGCGCATGGTAGGATGCAGCATGCTACACGCTGGCACCGAAACCCGCACGGCTACATCAGAAGCGACTGGAGCGATGAGCGAGTTTCAAAATCGATGATACTTCTAGTCGATACCGACAAGCGCACTACAACATACATAATCCCGAGACCGCTTTACCGCCGGGTCAACCAGCTTGATAAGGATTCACTGGCGGCCGCCTTGTTGCTCCGGCCCCTCGTATTGCTTGTGAGCAATGTCTGAACGCGAAGTTGACATCGATCATTCCTCCTTTCCCGGATTGGACGAGGGTTCCCTCTCGAAGTTGGAGAAGGAGATAGTCACTGCAGACGTGTTCGGCAACGAGGATGAGCATGAAATCAAGTACAAGACCTTGAGCTGGCAGGTGAGTTGATAACATTTCACTGGCCACACTATCGCTTACGCGACGCCCTGGTCAGCTTGTCAGTGCGCTGATGGTCGCTGAGATCGTCAGTACCGGTCTACTCACCCTACCAAACGCCATAGCCATCGTTGGTGAGAGCGTTCTTCGCTAACCTCACACCGCTTGCTCCGCTGACTCGAATTTGCTAGGCATCGTGCCGTCGCTAATTCTGACCATCTTCCTGGGGGTATTCGCCTTGTATACCGCAAAGTTACTGGTGGATTTCAAGCTGAACCACCCGGAAGTGCATAACATGGGTATATAGTCCGCCACGAGCTCTGCAGTCAATAATACTGACGAACACTTCTAGGTGACGCGGGATACATCTTGTTTGGCCCCATCGGACGTGAGATCTTCGCCGCAGGATCGATCATCTTCGCCATCTTCGGCGTGGTCAGTTTCTATTCAACTGTTCAGCAAGCCTCCACTGATGCGGCGACTCCCAGGGTGCGTTGATCCTGTCCGGTCAACAGGCGTTGTCAACATTGTCCAATAATGGACTATGCGCGAGTGTGCTACTGGCGATATTTGCGATTGCTACGTTCCTTCTCGCGCTGCCGCGCACATTCAGCCGCTTGAGCTGGCTCGCATTGGTCAGTGCCGTATTCATCACTCTGTGTGGCATCCTCGCCATGGTGGGTGCTGGAGCGAATCCGGTTTCTGGCCGTGTCATCCAAGCGACTGTGCCATCCAACTTCTATGAAGCGTTCCTGGCGATCACTGGTCCTGTGAGTCTCACGTCAAACTTGTGGAAATAGTGGCTCATGACGTGTGCAGGTCTTCGCCTATGCAGGTTCGTAGATCGTCGGAATAGTCTTCTTTGCGAGTAGCTGACTTTGTTTCTCCCTTGCCAGGACACTTTGTGTAGGTCGAACCGTCGTACGTAAAGTACATCTGGCTACCACTAAGCTCTGCGCCAGATTCTTCGTCCTGATCTCCGAGATGCGGCGACCGCAGGACGCTATGAAGGCGAGTTGTGTCGCCCTCCTCCCATGACGCATCAAACCTTGACGAGCTCGCTCAGGCCGCCTGGGTTCTGCAAGGCTTCGCCACCACATTCTTCGCGGTATTCAGTGTCGTTGTCTATGTGTACATCGGCAGCACAGTCGCGTCGCCGGCATTGTTCTCCCTCCCACCTGTATGGGCGAAAATCAGCTTTGCGTTCGGGATGGTGAACTTTCTCATGTGCGTCACAGTCTCACTCCATGTGCGTGGTGACGATCACCCTGACCATTGCACACAGCACCGGCGCACTCTATACGCACTTCGCCGCCAAGCTGCTTTTCGTGCGGTTCTTCCGGCACACCCGGCACATCCACTCACACACCATCCTCGGATGGTCGACATGGGTCTTCCTCTGCTTCGCCTCCGTCGCCGTTGCATTCGTCCTCGCGAGCGCCGTCCCTATCTTCTCGTACCTCACCGGTATTACCGCGTCGCTCTTCGCATCGTGGTACACCTACGGCGTCGCCGGATTCTTCTGGCTGCACGACACGTTCCATCTGAAGGGCGGGATGGACGCGATAAAGCGGAGATGGTTGGGCACCACGCTTGCGGTGCTAACCGTGCTTGCAGGCGCATTCATGTGCGTTGCAGGGACGTATGTCTCGATCAAGGTGACGTGCATATCCTTGTCATGTCCTCGAGGACACGATGGCTGACATGCAAGTCTCGTCTATGTAGCTCATCGCGGATGCTTACAGCGAGGGACTCGTGGGCAAGCCCTTCACGTGCTAGGGCACTGTGTGCTTGGACATCGACGTGGCGTCCCGACTCGCCACATCCTCTCACTCCTAATCGACTACTTCCCACAAATCTTACCCCGTCGAGAGAATGTATGCTGATATGCGTCTCACTCCCACTAAGACATTGCGTGTGGGCATCCCATGGGCATCATGTCGTTGAGTGTTACTCATCCGACCACGTTCGCTGACAGTTCATTGTCAGAAGCTCTAGGCAGACCCTGCGAAGTGCTGTGCTGCGAGCGCAGTCTATGTGAAACACATCGGCGGGCCAAGAGCAGACTGCTGCGCCCCAACTGCGACCTGCAATATGGGTAGTGTGAGTCAAACGCGGTCCCGGCGAGCAAGAGCGACATGACATGCGGAGCTCATGCGCGCTCGCCGGTATGCTACCGCTCTACCAGTGCAAGACAGTCATGATAAGCCACAGGAATCGGTGCTACCTCCAAGTGCTCGTTCTGCAGTAACCCGATCATGTCCACTTCAACTCCCCAGGATCTCAACGCAGCCACCACTCAGTGGTACAACACGAACCCCGAGCTCGAGGACGGCCGCCTACGTGCACACCGAATCGAGTTCGAAGTGACGCTGCGCACTATCATCTCGCGGCTACCAGACCGCCCTGGTTTGAAGATCCTGGATATCGGAGGCGGCGCAGGTAAGTACATCCAAGTCCCAACGACAACTGCCTAGACTGACGCGTCTCCGCACGTCACTCCAGGTCCATACACATTCGCGCTGGCCGCGCGCGGCCATGCCGTGACTCTAGTCGACCTCTCAGAAGGTCTCCTGGACCTCGCGCGGACCCGGGCCTCCGCCCTTCCCCCGTCCTCTCGCCCCGCACGCATCCTGCAAGGGGACGCCACCGCGCTCTCGTCCATCCCCGAGCTCGCCTTCGAGCGCGGGACGTTCGACGCAGTCCTCCTCCTCGGCCCGCTGTACCACATCATGTCCGCGCCGCTGCGCGAGGCCGCGATCCAGCATGCATGGTCGATGGTCCGCTCCGAGGGCGGAGGCGCGCTCTTCTGCGCGTTTGTGAGCAGGTGGGCGCACTACCGCGCTCTCGCGTTGACCGACCCTACGCGGTTGGCCGCGAGAAGGGAGTTCTACGCCCAGCATGCGCGCGACGGGGAGTATGTGCGATTGAACGAGGGCGGGGTGCCGTGCCATGCCATGCACCACGAGCTTCCGGCGGAGATGCCGCGGATCCTGCAGAGGGTGACCGGCGTGCGCGGAGAGAACGTGGAGATGCTTGGGACGGAGGGGTTGCTTGTCGGTGGTCTGTGTAAAGCGGTGAACGAGCTGCAGGGCGATGACTTTGAGGTGCGTCTTTGTCTGGCCCACCAGTGAGCCTGCGCTGAGGCTGAGGCTTACAGGCATGGGTCGAGAAATGCATGGAAGTCGGTGCAGACGACCATGGATGGATGTTGGCAGACCACATCGTGGGGATAGTGTCCAAAGCATAGTATAGATGAATACACGGATCGCGGAAGCCGTTGGCATCTATTACTGCGTAGAAACAGGCGTGTGGTATGGGTACTTGTATGAGGGAAGTGCTACATCTACGATAACGATAAATAGTATGCGTATGCGTCTAGACGGTACAATGGTATGGTACTTCGAATGTCTCTCGTCCCCATCTTACGCCGACGCGGCAGCGACCTCGAGTGCCTGCTCGACGTCCGCGACGAGGTCCTCCTCCTCCTCGACGCCGACGGACAGGCGGACGAGGTTGTCGCCGATGCCGAGCAGCGCGCGCTCTGCTGGCGGGATGCTTCCGTGCGTCATCTGTGCCGGGAGCTCCGCGAGACTCTCGACGCCGCCGAGCGACTCTGCGAGCGTGAAGAGCCGCGTCGCGGTAAGGAACTTCTCGGCCTGGGCTGCGCCTCCGCGGATGCGGAACGAGATCATGCCGCCGTAGGGGAAGCCGCCCGCGTCGTCCCCGTTCGCCTTCAAGTACTTGTCGACGAAGGTGCGCGCCTGTGACGACAACGAGCGATACGCGAGGTCGTTGCGCGGGTGGGTCGACAGGCCGGGGTAGATGACCTCCTCGACGTGGGGGGAGCGCTGGAGGGCGCGTGCGACGGCGAGCGCGTTGGTGCCATGCGCCTTCATACGGAGGTGCAGCGTCTTCGCGCCACGCTGTGCGAGCCAGCAGTCATATGCGCTCGGAACCGCGCCGATCGCGTTTTGGAGGAACCGGAGCTTCTCCGTGAGCGCGGCATGGTGCGCGGGGAGAATGAGGGCGCCCATGACGACGTCCGAGTGGCCGTTCACGTACTTGGTGAGGGAGTGCAGGACGATGTCGGCGCCGAGGACGAGCGGGGACTGGTAGAAGGGCGAGAGGAAGGTGTTGTCGACGAGGACGAGGGGATGTGAAGGGGCTTCGTGCGCGAGGGAGACGATGCGCGGGATGTCGATGAGGCGGAGGGTGGGGTTCGTGGGGGACTCGATCCAGATGAGTTTCGTGTTGTGGCGGAACGCGGCGCGGATGGTGTCGTCGTCCGCGTTCTCGAGGTCGACGAAGGTCGTCTCCAGACCTTGGTTGACGGCCGCGACGCGGGTCATGTATCTGAACGTGCCGCCGTATACGTCGTTCACGCTGATGATGTGTGCGTCTGGACCGAGGGATTGGAGGACGGTCGCGGTGGTCGCGGACCCCGAGGAGAACGCGATGGCGGACGAGCCGCCGGACTCGAGAGCAGCGAGGGTAGCCTCGAGCGCATTGCGGTTCGGGTTTCCTGAACGAGAGTATTCAAAGCCCTGCGAGAGCGCGAGTCAGGATGGTACGTCGAAAAAAGACAGAAAAAATGTAGGCGGCTGACCTTGTGGTTCCCGACGCCGTCCTGCTTGTACGTCGTGCTGAGCGAGATGGAGGGGATCACCGCGCCAGTCTCTGGGTTTGGCTCAGATCCTACGTGGATTGCACGCGTGCCGAAGCCATCAAGAGAGACGTGCTCCTTGATGGAGTTGATGCCGTTCGTCCCGTTCGCGTGGTGAGAGGAATCTCCGTTGAGAATGACCGGCGACATGATGAGGAGGATAGGTGATGGATGTGGTTGAGAAGAGAGCAGAGGCCGAACGAAGTTTTATAGCAAAGAAATGGCGGCAGCATGACGAGATCGCGGACGGAGACTGACGAGACAGACTGGGCGGCTGGCTGACAAATTGCGTCGTCCGCCCTTGTCTCCCGCCACCTCGTCGCGCCTGCTTACCCACCCCGCCCGGATCCTGCCACATGCTGCCAGATGCCCGTTGTCATCTGTTCGCTTTCTTGTCCATTCTGTGCAATCGCCAACGTCGTCATTGGCCGTCCTGCTGACCCTCGACTATGTCTTACGTGTGCCATGTCCAAGAGGCTTCACAAGAATCTATAGACGACACACCTCCGGTCTTCCTGTGCAACGGCTCAGGCAACAACTTGGCCTCATGAGGATCAGCGAACGCGGACTTGGCGACTCGTGGAAATGGCGCACATGCGATATGACTATATCGTTTCATACGCGTTACTCCGGCAGGCTTCATTGCGGAGATACCCATGCGTCGCCGAGAGACGATCTGCGATTGCGTTTTTGGCAGTGCGGATTGTGCCCGAAGACCAGCAGGAGGGCCGAGGAGACGACGGTGAAACGAGGGACAGGCTTCAGACATCCGTCGACGCGCGGACGTCTGAATACGGTCTGAACCTTGATATATAGGCGCAGCTGGAGGCCTATCTATACACTCTGGAAGTGCCCTTGGACCTTCTGTGGGAGCGTCGACGCTAAATGCGAGGTGTGTGGATGGCAGTCCTCATATGTCGCCATCGAGCTTTGGTTCGTCGTCACTTGCTGGTGTGTCGCACCTTCCCCCTCCATCATCTGCTCGCTCCGACGTTGTCGTACATTTGTACCCATGTCAACGCGTACGCGTGCAATCGAGACATCCAGACTTCGTCTGGGTGATTGGACCGCCCTTGCCCCAGCTAGCCACCTTGATTGCACATCATTTGTATCCTTTAACATCGCGGGGATCCCGGTCTTGCCTCGATACCCGCTCAAGGATACGTTGATAGTCCGGCCTAGCAAGGATGGCCTCCTGGGACCCAAGCCGTCCCCTGCTCACGCTCCTAGTCTTTCATCGCAAGCTGCAGCATCTCGAGACTTCCGCGTTGTCAGAGAAGTTTCCGATCTCCCATACTGGCAGTCATCGGTACTTGCTCGAGTTCTCATGCATCGTGCATATGCGATCGTACAACAGACTATCTATCTTACAGCTGCTTCCATCGTCCCGGCACAAACGTTCAAGATCACCTCATCATCTGCAAGCAACCCCTGGCTCGCTCCGATCCACCTCAGACGTTGGACATTCACGTTCACTTCTTGCCCGCCTTCTTCGCGGCAGCTCTCGCCCTGGTGATCTGCTTCTTCCATCCGAAACACTGGGTACACCCTACGCACAGAGGAATCGCATGCATGATCAGCCAGCACCCGGCGCGATGGACCGCGGAGACGTACCAGTCGATCCGTGCTTCTTGCACAGGTACTCGCCGTCCTTGTTCTGCGTGGTTTGGGGGGCCTCGATGCCCTCGCGGTCGATGGGGTCGAACTGCATAGACTCCTGTCAGGAGCCGGGCGTAGGACGCAGGCATGCGCAGGACGTACCCCGAAGAAGGTGTCGTTCTCTTCCCGCCCGTCGTACGAGCACTGGGAGCACTGTCGAGGTCGTGCTCAGCCGTGCTCTACGCGGGTGGGACACAGGGCTGTACTCACGACCTCCTTGAAGTGCGGGCAGAAGTACGCGTCGTTGATCTCGATGGGCTGCACTTGTGTCTCGGCCATTGTGGTATGCGGTATCGGTGTGCGGTATGCGGCGCGAGGAGGCGCGAGAGCAGTCTAACTGTCTAAGGGCCTGGTCGGCGTCCTCAACCCCTGGATCAACCTCGAAAGGTTGATGGGTCGGGTTATCGCCGAGATGGCCGGAAAACACGGGGTCAACCCGTTGGGCTCGCTGTCACAGATGTCACATAGCGCTAACAGTGACCTGTTCACGGCGCCGTTCGCGCCTCGTCCCCACTGCTGCGACCGTAGCCCTTCTCCACCATGACTCGTTGCTCGACGAGTACAACTCGGGCAAAGATTCAGTCCACCAGCTCCCGTCTCCGTCATTCATTGAGATCTGCTGCAGCTCTTACGGCACTGGCTGGAGGCATCGTCACGACATATATGTCGCCTCATATCATCAAATCCCCGATGTATAACTCCATACAGACCGGCGAGGCGTACATACAAGAACTCCTTCACGGCCATCCCGACCGCATACGGGATACTCTCGGTGTCCACAAGCACATCTTCCACGCGCTCATCCATGAGTTGCAAGTATACGCTGGCTTCACGCCTACGAAACACCTTTCGCAAGAAGAACAGCTCGCCATATTCTTGCGGCTTGCACGCACAGGTCTGGGACAGAGAGAGGCACGAGAGAGGTTCCAACGGTCTCCAGAGACGGTCTCGCAGTATGTTCGATTAATTATATATATCCTTCCATGCATAGAAAGTTCATTTGGCACAAGTGTATTCAATCATGTTCTCGACATGCTTGTTTCCCCCCGTTTTTACCGGCGGTACATCAAGTTGCCAAGACACGATGACATTCCTCCCGAGGTCCAGAAGAACCCTCGCTTCTACCCCTACTTTGAGTCAGTCCGTGGAGCGATTGACTGCACGCATATCGATGCCTTTGTCCCTGAAGATGCTATGGCTCGCTACCGTGATCGCAAGGGTCGAATAAGCCAGAACATCCTTACCGCATGTTCGTTCGACATGCGTTTCACCTATGTTCTGCCAGGATGGGAAGGAAGTGCAGCGGATGGTCGGGTTTATCAGGATTCACGCTCCTCCGACTTTGCCATCCACCCAACTACTTGCTATCTCGCCGATGCAGGATTCCCCAACTGCAATGCTCTGCTTGTGCCGTACCGGGGCGTGCGATATCATCTCAAGGAATGGGCAAGTGCGTCGCACAAGTATGGGGCCCCTCTTGTCTGATATGTATTTTGTGCTCGTTGCTGACCGTGGTGTCTTAGGCCTCGCAACTACAAAGAGCTCTACAACCTCCGCCACGCTGCAGCACGGAATGTTGTTGAGCGTATCTTTGGAGTTCTCAAGCGGCGGTTCCGCCTCATGGTTGCAGCTCCAGAATACTCTTCTGAGGTGCAAGCGAAGATCGTCCATGCGTTGTGTGTTCTTCACAACTTCATTAGGATCCATGATCCCGATGACCTCGACATCACCGCTCACGAGGAGCTCGCACGGGTCCCACAGGACCCATCTGCTGCAGAATTCGGGGGCAGCATCTCAGCAACTGAGCAGAGGGAGGCGACATCGCGTCGTGATAGGATTGCAAAGGCTATGTGGGATGATTATGTAGCGTATACTGGGGCAGGATCACAGTAGTGGCAATGGAGATGGTATTCTGGGTATCAATGAGTGTGTTATGTATGAACGAATGAGTCGAAGGAGGGTGTGATCAAAATCTCTTAGTAACTATACGGACTCAGCGTCGTCGAGAACCCCAAGAAGGAACTCGTTCCGAAGAGGCCGATCCTCAATTGCAAGGTAACTGTCACAGATCGCAATGTCCCGTGAAAACAGCTTCAACGCCCTGAGCTTGACATTGGATGCGAGTGACTTGTCTGCCGCAACAGTTCGAACCGCCTTCTGACGACGTGTGGGCGTAGCAATCTCGGTGGCAGAAGCACCGATGCTATTTGCAATCTGCGACATGGCCCCAGCCACATTGTTGACGGCCACAGGACCAGTGATGCGAGAATGTTTGGCTGAAGCAGAAGGGATAGGGGAGGAAGACGGAGACCGGTGGCGCTTCTGCGTACGTGACACTGGAGAGTTGGACTGAGACTCCGCACCGTCAGAGCTTCGTCCTCTGCCCCGCTCCGGAGTGCAAGGAAGCTGAGTAGGAAGCGGCTCAGCTGACGAACTGCGACCCTGAGAAGAGGTTAGCCCCAGATAGCATCGAGGAATCAATATATCTGTACGCACATAGGAGAACTCGAACTCGGGCGAGGCTGGCGTCGGAGCTGCTGCACTCTCCTCGTTGACCACCTCCGGGTTTGCGGAATCCGTTGCCTTATTCGTTGCCTTCTTAGTCTTCTTTCTCTGGCCGGAGACGCGGTATGTACCCTGCCCGGTAGCCTGCCGGCCTGCGACCAGGTCCCCAATTTCGTGGTAGAGGGGAAAAGGCTTCCCACGGAACTTCTCGACCTCTCGACGTTCCTGGGACAAGGTCGCATCAGTCTCCAGCAACGAGTGTCAAATGACGAACCTTGATGGCATACTCCCAGACCTGCGGAGGTGCCGTGACGCACTTCATCTCCTCATCCCAGCCAAGGCCTGAGACTTTGGTCATGAGCCAATGGACAAGGTTGTAGTCTTGTACGAGCTATAGACAGGTCAGGAGTAAGATCATACCATGAGAGCAAGGCTACGCACGTATCGCCAGTGGTCACGGCATCCAGTCCATGACTTGACTCCTCCCGGCCCTCCCACTAATGCTGCTGCCGCTGCGTTCCATGCCACCTGCTTCCAACCATTATCGGCCTGGTTGCCGGCGTCCCGTTGCTCCTTGAGAACCTTGACCAATATCGCATCATCGCAGGACCTCCACACGGCATGCTGCTTCTTGCCGGTCACGGTGGGAGCTGGTGTGTCTGCTTCGACTTCCTCAGAAGCTTTGGGCGCCTTTGCAGGTGTCTCGGTGGTGTCAGATGTCGCAGCGAGAGTTCCAGCCTTGGAAGCCATGATTATGGAAGGTATATAGTAGTGAGTGAGAAGCAGAGACAAGTACGACGACGCGACTATGGATGGGGGCGGAGGACAGTGCGTAGCCGCCCACAGCGTGACATATCAACCCTTATCTCGACCGTGCTGCCGACCACTTTGGGTCGAGGAGGCAACGAGTCAACCGTTGCTTCTCAACCTCGAGCTCCCACGATCAACCCTCCGCGCTTTTGACCCCCGGGGGTTGAGGACGCCGACCAGGCCCTAATAGTAACAGTTTACAGCAGGGTTGCGGAGTGCGAGGCGGTCGTCTCGAGTGGTCGCAAGAGACTCAGGAGTGACGGTGGGAACGCGCCCCTCCGCAGGTTATATAGGGGGCACCTAGAGCGGCCAGAACACCTCGGTACTATGGACGGCTTCCCAAGTCGGGCACGGGTGGCTGGACGCAGGGCCAGATGACCTCGTCAGGCGGCCTCTGGACGCTCCCAAGACTCCAGGGACCCAGCCTAACCCAGCCTCTTGCGTCACGTGTGGGGTCCGTGCGCAAGCTGCAGCTGGTATTCGCGTTCTCAGGTGCGTTCGCTTGTTGACTTCGTGCATTGAGATGCGAGGAAGTGCTGATGTTCTCTTCTACACAGATCGCGAGTTCCCACCGCATATTTGGGGACTTCGGAACTCGTCATCTAGGATACGACAGCGTCTGAAAGCGATACTCGCACTTTCTCGCACTCGGATCACTCGATAGCAAGGGGACGTCGCGGGTGTCAAGGTACGTGCCAAGGAACAAGAGACGACTGACTTGAGACTGACGAATACCAAACAAATATACATTCGGGCCTATACACATTCAAGAGGGACACTACATGGTGCCCTTGACCTCGGGCGTTCATCAATTTTGCGTGAACAACTTCGTGCGGACACCTTACTCCACGCGGATTGGCACAACGAAGCGCACGTCCCTGTGCCCCGGCCGCTTCAAGAGGCATGCCATGCCATCTCTCAGAACGAACGACTCCAAGCCCGGCTTGATGTCTTCAAGCCTGATACCGTACGCCTCCTCCTGCGACACGATCTTCTTTGGGACGACCAAACCCATCCAGGAGGGAGCGTGCACCGCCCACAGCTCGAACTCGAAAGGCGAGTTGACGGGCTCGCCCGTCTCTGAGTTGACGAAGTCGAGGCAGTACTGCTGCCTGACGAAGGCCCCGGGGAACAGGCGGACAGAGTAGGCGCAGTTCGGGATGGGGCAGACGAACACGTTCGGGCACGCGTCGCCCCGCTTCGGCTTGGTCTGCGCGGTATGTGAGTAGGCCCGTCGCTCGCGGGAGTTGAACACGTACCCCAGTGACCTCGACGAAGGTGTCGAGCGACCGGCTGATGGCCCGCAACGCCAGCGCCCCGCCGCCCCAGCGGCCGGCATGCTGCGCGAACTCTTTGTCGACCCACGCGTATATGCCGTCCTCGGGCCCGTCGTACACGTCTAAGCTCCCCCCGAACACCATGATGTCGATGTCGCCTCGGGGCTTGAAGTCCGGGAAATGGACGCGGAAGCTCTCCGTGTAGGACTCGCGCAGGGTCTTGCCTCTGATACCTCCCCGCTTGACAGTCAGGGGTAGGTCGGCGAAGCGGAAAGTCGGAGACTGAGTGGTCGAGTCGCTGGCGTTGCTGTCGGGATGACCGTCAAGCTGGTTCGCGAGTGGCGTCTGCTCGCGAGTGGCGTCAGGCTCGTCCGGTGCAGTTGCGAAGAAGACATACCTCAGTTGCAAGGGCTCCGGGTGCCATGGTGCTGACGAATGTCGGAATAGTGTCTGGGCGAGGACGAGAGGGGTGCGGTTGAGCTGGATTCTCTTTATATATGGTATGTTGGTGATCGGGAGACAAAGCACCGTACTGACCATTCTATCGTCCTTCACAGAACGCTCTCAAGTGAATTCTGAGCGACTTTGAAGCAGGTCGGTCTGTCTGGTACGCTGTCTCCCTTTTGGACTACTTACAATCTTGAAAGGCAAGACGCACCGGTCTAGCGATATCACCGCTCCCGTCCACTTGTGTTTGGGCGCCATTCACTCACTCACCCAAGATGCAAGTGTGCTTCTCAAATTGCGTCGTGCGATCCCACCTTCAGGCCGGCGCGACCCGGAGGCTGGAATAGACAATGACCATATCAGCTCTTTGTAGTCTCATGGACTCGAAAAACGGTTCTTTCCGGGTGCGTCTCTTTTTAGCTCTTTTTAGCTGTTCGGTGTGTCTTTCACCGTGACAGACTAAAGCAGGGTTGGCAAGAGACAGAACATGCAGTGCCTGAAGGAGGTCTAACGGCTGTAACCGTGCCTTGCAGTCATTTATCGACGATCTCTCCTCGGGCGGGGAGAATCCCGGACCAGCGTACGTCACCGGTATCAATCAATTATCTGTTCCCGTGCTATGTAGGTGCGCTTCCGTTGGCACTTGCAGGGAAGCAGCGAGCATCCGGTCTTCTTCCATGTGCGTGTGGTTGTCGAAGCTCGGTCTCATGTGCATTTCTCGGTGCCCAGTCGCCAATCGATATGTCGGAGAGAGCTGCAGCCGGGTTCTGCTGTGTTGCGCCCGGAGCCCAGGTGGCTCTCATTGACTCCTCCGTCCGTGGAACGTCGGGAATGTCATGCAGGGACGGCATACTGGATATTTGGACTCACCGAGCATCTGGCGCGGTCTGCGCTCGTGCGGTGTGTGGGATCTGGCTCTGTCCACTCGCGGCTTAGTGCGAGCGAAGCGAGATTCAATTGCTCGCTGACGGCATGGCCACTTTGCTTGTAGTAAGTTAAGAACGAAAGAGGCCCGGGAATCGATTGACTGACCTTCCCTCCCAAGGACTGACGAGACATGGCTGGCTCGCTGTTCCAACACTCCTACTTTATCGTGAACGTCATCAACGCTATGCTATACGGTGCGTGCTCAGACCATCATACAGTTTCTGGTGCGTCATGACCAACAGCACATTCTCTAGGCATGGCACTGCTGCTCTACTGCCAGACAGTCACGCAGATCCTCGAGATCCGCAAGTCCGAGCGCACGTCCATGGACAAGTTCATGATGGGCTTCGTCACCGTCCTCCTCGTCCTCAACACGATCTACTGGTCGACCCAGGCGTACTTCGGCGAGATGATGTGGATCACACATGCGGACTATCCTGGCGGCGCGGATGCGTACGTGAGCGCGTACTCTTCTGTTTGGTACCAGACGTGGGGAACGACGGCCAGCGTCATGAGCAATCTCATGAGCGATGCGTTGTTGGTGAGCTCTTCCGCTTCGTTGAGCTTGGTGTATCGTTCTGATGCTTGACAAGACATATCGCTGTTTCGTCATCTGGAACAGCAAGCGTATCATCGTTGTTCCAGGTATCATCTGGCTTGCGTCTCTCGGTACGTCATGCCGCCACCGCCTTTGCAGCATCGCAATCGGTGACTGACTGACCGTCCCTCTCACTCAGCTTTCGGTGTGGGGCTGCTCTACGAATCCGGCCGGCCGAACGGGGACTACTTTGGGGGGATCGCAGCCACATTCGTGACCGCGTACACTGCGTCGACGTTTGCCTTCAACGTCCTCGTCACCTCGCTCATCTGCGGGCGCATCATCTTTGTCGGGCGATCGATGCGTGCTTATGGCGCCGCGGACACGAAGGTCTACACCGGTGCTGTCGCAGTAATCGTCGAGTCGGCACTCCCGTTCACGATCTTCAGCGTTGCGTATCTCATCACATTCGCGATGGGCTCCGACGTCGCATACGCCTTCTCCTTCTATGCTATGTTCACGGTGAGTCGCCTGATTTCGACCCGTCGCGTGACTTGGCGTGCTGAGGACACACTGTGTTGTCGGCAGTTCATCTCCCCCCTCATGATCGCCTCCCGCGTGCTCTCCCGGAGAGCGTGGACGAGGAAGTCTGGCATGCTCTTCACCACTACCATCAGCTATCGGGGCCAGACCGACTACGTTAGCGACCCGGAAGTGCCGATGGAGTTTCTGAATAAGAAGTCAACGGAGTTGGACATGGGGCGCAAATCACCATCCGGTATCGCGAGCACCCCTACAAAAGCGAAGTCCGTCGCAGTTGATCTTGAAGTGTTCCCGGCATAGGTATCAGCGCCTCCCTGTCGTATCCTACCGTCTCTTGCCGTGACTCTGGCCATGCTCCTAGTCATCAATCTCTTTCTACCACCATAGCAGGATGGGACCGCCATTCCTGCAACGTTAATGGACTTTGAACGTACTTAGGCGTACTGTGCAGCTAATTCGTGTACTTTAGCGTAGCGAACCCTTCAATGTACAAACAACTTGACTCTGCCAAGGCAAGGCATTGAGGAGGATTGACAATGATGAGGAACTTGGACGGGTGAACTCGGCCATCGGATAACCGGTCCGGAGCTCTTAGCTGGGCGCCTCACGGACCTGTTGGTTGAGTCCTCGGGTGTCTTTCTCTTTGACTACAACCGTCACCTGGGAACATCCGCCACAAAGCTGCCGTACTCCTTGCTCTCTGTCTACTGCTGTGGTCCTGTGCGAGGAACAGATACCCGGGGTTGAGATGAACAGCTTATTGACGCTTCCTCACGACGTCCTGGTGCCGGTCCTCCAGCTTCTCACGCAGCACGACGCTGTACAGCTCGCCAGGGTCAGTCGGGCTGCCCACACCATTGCGATGCCACGCGTTCTATCTCACGTGGAACTGGGCTGGGAACGGGGCACTCGCATCAATGCTGTCGCGCGAGGCCGCTCGCCGCAAGTGGCATCGTTCACTTCTCTCATCTTGCGGAATCCCGACGACTACGCCCACCACATCAAAGCGCTCACGCTTCACTGGAACGCTGTAGTCCATATATCAGGGGTATCGGAGGGCAATCTAGCTCACCTACCGTCACTGGTGGACGTCCTACGACTCTCTTCGAATCTCCGTAAGCTCGACATCGATATGGCCGAATCCCTCCTGGCGCTCTCGTCCGAACTGGCCGACGTGGTCGCAGGGCATGTTAGGCTCCAGGAGCTCAAGATGGAAAGCGTCGGAGATAAGGCTCTGTCTCTGCTTGCGCGTATGGAGGCCGGTCTGCGAGAAGTTGTCCTTCAGGAGGTCCGTGGCGTGTTCGTCTTTGACTGCTTGCGGCCGCACATTGGGACGCTTGAGGTGCTCCGCTTGAAGGACTTCAACGAGGTGACGCCCCCGCGTGATGGAGACTCCTGGAGCTGCGTCCATACGCTGGAGCTTCACGGCTACAATGCTCATCCTCCTGTCACCTCGCTTCCGCTGGCATTCCCTCATGTTCGACATCTATCGATGAACAGCGCTGTGTACGGCCGCACCTCTCTGGACGAATCCCTAATGAAACCGATCGCGTGGTCGAGCCTCGACGTTCTGGAGCTCTCTCATGTGTGGCTAAACTTGATCACTCCCGTCCGGGTCCTCCACCTCTCCATCATCCACCGTGATGGTTTCGCACCTCTTTT
This sequence comes from Polyporus arcularius HHB13444, assembly GCA_004369055.1. NCBI lineage: Eukaryota > Fungi > Basidiomycota > Agaricomycetes > Polyporales > Polyporaceae > Polyporus > Polyporus arcularius. The sequence goes on from ML211201.1 coordinate 43,358, forward strand.
CTTCGAACACGTGCAGCCCGCTGCTCTCGTCCTACCGCTGTACGACGAAACACGATGGCTTCCAAGCGTCCAGTCAGCCTCGAAAAGCCTCGGGAGTCTGCAGTATCTGCAGTTGCGGAGGTCTGATACGATGCTTTGGTTCAGCCACGAAACCGGCGAAGTGCGAAGGCACCGATTCGTAAGTCAGTCCAAGGTACATAATGACGCATATATTGACGTGCTTTGACCGCATATACGCAGATGGACACCCTTCGCAATTTGGCGGAACTCCGGTTGACTCTTCGCGCAATCTCTCTATGCCATGCTCCACACCCTGCCCCGGAGGACGACCTGCCTGCAGCGCGGGAGCACATGGCCAAAGCTATCGTCAATTTGTTCCCGACGGTCGAACTCGTCGGCTTCGGCTACCATGAATTCATCTTCGACACGCCGACCGACTATTCCCCGACGATCTGGTACCGCGTGGGACGAACTCGGACAGAAGATGAAGACACCCTGGTCGCCGAAGCGGCGAAACCTGTCGAGATCTCCGGGATCACTGAGTATGTGGAGAATCTAGGTCGTACCGCTGAGTAGGCGGTGGGTAGGCGGTGTTGTAGCACTGACCTCACGACTCAGACTCGGACGCTCTGGTGCTGCATGGACGCGCAATTGGGCCGAGTCACGCCACAGTTACCCTCTCCCTGCCAATATCTTTGCGTCGACCGGGCCATGTACTCGCGTTCCTCTGCTTGCCGTTGGATGCTTCACCGTACGACCGCCCTCCGTGCAGCCCGGCCGCACGTTTAGGGGGGCATACGTGCGCTCGGACATGCCGTTCGTATGGGAGCTTGGTATTGCAGCAGACACGGTCTCTCGTGTGATAATGTACGACTCCGTTCTCTGTTGATACAGTACTACGTATTAGGAACCAGCGTAGGGCGGAACTGCGATTAACGCGCAATGTATATCTGTGTTTGCCATTCACCTTCTCTAGTGTCTTACTGGTTCCGTGGTTAGTGGAAGAGATGTATCGAACCGACTACCCTCAATTTTGTCCCTCAAGAAGGTAAAACTCTTGTACTATTCAAGACCGCGGAGCACGTGACCGATGCGTCTCAAGTATTGTTTACCACTTCGGCTTGATCTCACGGCTTCTTGACTTGTCACTTCCACCTGCAGCTCGTTCTACTTGCTAGAGAGGAGAGCATCTGCCCAATCAGTACGTATAATACTACATCTTTCAGATCTATCTCGACTGGCTTTAGACAACTGCTGAATATCGGCGTCCCACAGGATGCCGCTGTTGTCGAACCTCCCTCGAGACGTGCTCGAGCTGATTGTCGAGCAACTCACGGCGCAAGACGCCCTGCAGCTGTCGAGGACGAACAAAAGGCTCAACAACATAGCGGTTTTCTACGTTCTCCGCGACGTCAGGCTCAGTGGAGAGCGTGATTCGGAGGTGGACCGTGAATCTAGCCTGCTCAAGACTCCAGATAGTGAAGGTTCCCGGGCCCCTAACCTCCGCCGCCTGGAACGGGTAGCATCCTTCGCATCTTTCGTGTTATCTAACCCCGCCCTCTATGCGCACCACATCCGTTCGCTCGCTCTGATATGGGGCGTGTTCTGCGGTTGCAGCTCGAACTCGGAACTCACCAGCGGAAACTTGGACCGTGCCTGTCTGTGCGCCTCCGCACCCCCCCTCCTTGTGCAGGTCCTCGGTCATGCCGGCGAGCTGCGGAGACTGACCATATACAAGCCGGGATGGATGCGTTCGCATACCCCAGAGCTTCTCGACGCCATCGCTGCCCTGGACAAGCTCGATTATCTCGAAATCGGCCAAACTCAGTGGGAGTTCCCTGCCATTATCTCGCGTATTCGCAGCCGTCCGTCAGAGATTGTGCTCGATGGGTGCTCGGACCGCGGTTCGACCCTTGAGCATCTCAAGCCTCACGCCAGCACGCTTCGGAGACTGACCCTCCGGCGTATCAAGCTCGACAATATCGCCGATGTTTCGTTTAGCTGGCCACACGTCGAGACTCTCATATTGCGGTATGTCTGTGCCAGTATACCTTTCAGCGCTCTCCCTAGGCTGTTTCCCAATGCTCGTCGGGTAACGCTTTGGCGTCTCAGCGGATCCGTCCTCGACGGCTCGTCGCATTGGCCCAGCGTGGATACCTTCACAGCAGCCTCCTTGGCCCCCGTGGTGAGCTCTCAGATACGCAGGGTAGACATGATGGATGCTCCCTGGCGTCACGGGCTTCAGCCGCTCGAATGGATTAGTCCTGTCGTTCTGTCTTACACCCCTCGTTTGCTCCCGGGCACACATATTGATGATCTCGCGAGCGGGACGTGGTGCACCTCGCTCCGATTTCTGCGGTTACACGGCATCCAATCTGATGAGGAGTACTGGGAACAAACTCTCGTATGTGTTCTCAATCACTTGTCTTCCTTCGTCTCTTCTAACGTCTCCTAACATGCGAATGATTGCGTAGGTGCCCCATCTTCGGAGGCTCTCCGCATCCCCGCTGTGCGACAGCCTGAAGGCGCTGTCCTTGCGGCAACATCCGTTTGCCAGTTTTGCCATGATTGCACTTTTCAACCCCAACTTCTGGATATCGCAGGCCCAGAAGCTGATCGAGTACTTTCCGAACCTCGATTACGTGGGATTTGAGGTTGCGACAGACAACGCTCAGTCTGCACTCGCCGCGGCGCATTGGTACCGGCAATTCCGCGCGAAGGGTGATGACCAGGGGCCGCCCATCCTCGTGCAGATCCCCCAAAGTGAGATCTCAGACTTGATTTGGATGCTGGAGAATATGGAACGCGTGTCTGCCTGACTGCGAATTTTGACTGCTTTTATGCCAGCGGGGGACCGAGGAACCACCAAGTACGGACATAGAGGTTATTGTCCATGCGTCAATGATGAAGCTTGATGGTCATAGCATATTAGTCTGGTGTAGTGTATGCTATGGGTAGTCTCAAAGCTGTATATGTATAGCGTGCTCGGTGCTATGCTCCTAGTATACTGCATCACTTCTGCCAATGTAGGCCCGCTCCATCCATCACGTTGATTCGCTGCATATTCCAATGTCCCGCCATTGCTAGGGCAGCTAGCCTATCTACCATGCACACATTTTCGTCAAGTCTGAATGGTATGCAGAGTACGACACAGCGGAGCAAAACTGGATGGTTTTCAGAAGCGCACAGTGTTACATCAGCCTGACATCTGTCAGCGAGGCCTTTCAGCTTCTTCTTTCCAGACCACTACCAACGCATGACGCGCTGCCAGTGAGACTCACTCATCGGCCGTCTTTGGTTGCTGTTCCGTGAGTACTTCTATCACCATCTGCCGGCTTCGAGCTTCATATAGCTGATTCATCAAATTGTCGAAATTCATGCGTCAGGTCTGATCTGCCATTAGCTATCCCGCGTCGCTTACGCCGTACCACGACCGATACAACCCTCCTGCACAGTGCAGTCCTATAGTCTCCGGATGGACTTGCTGCAACTTCCTCAAGACATCTGGGTGCTGATCCTGGATCTTCTCACACAGGCCGACGCTCTGCAACTCGCTAGGGTCAGTCGGGCTGCCCACTGGGTCGCGATGCCACGCGTGCTGTACCAGGTGGAGCTACGTTGGGAACGTGCGGCTACATGGGAGCATCCACAACCGCAAATCTCAGGCGCTCAAGTGCTTTCTTTCGCATCGCTCATTCTGGGAAACCCCGACACCTACGCCCATCACGTCAAATCGCTCACAATCCATTGGAGTCCCAATTTCCATCTTGGAGAGAACTACTTGGCTCACAAGGAGTTAGTGAGAGCTCTGCGGCATGTCTCTAGCGTCCGCCAACTGACCCTCACCGAGGCGAAGTCCGACTGCGGGTTCAACTCGGAAGTGGTCGACGTGATGGCAAGCCAAGACAGGCTACAGTGCATCAGGCTCGACCGATTCGACATGAATGCAATGTCTCTGCTTGAGCGTACGGTATCACGCCTCCGAGAGATTATCCTTGTGGCAGATCTGGGTCGCGGATACGGTTTATTCGACTTCGACTATCTACGGCCTCACGCGGAGACACTCGAGGTCTTCCGGGCGTTCGCGTCTACTGTCAGTTCCAAGCTTCCCCCGACCGACGGCGATATCTGGACGCGCTTGCACACGCTGGAGATCCAGGACGCGGACTTGTATTTTCAACCCCTTGTGATACCGTTTGTCCGTGCGTTCCCTCACGTTCGATGTCTGTCCTTGAAGACCAACGGGTTTCATCTCATGGAGCCGCTGGCATGGCCAAGCCTCGACGTCGTCAATCTCTCGAGAGTATGTCTCAACCTGGTCACTCCTGTTCGTGTCGTCTACTTGGACAGCTTCACCCACCATGACTTCCCGCCACGTTTCCTGGAACATACCCAACCCGCGGTGCTCAGCCTACACCTGGACTACGTGACCCTGCACAGCGGAAAGATGCGGTTTCTTGACCTCCTCACAACCTCAAAAGGTCTTCGGAGCCTGCGGTATCTCCAGTTGCGATTGGATACGATTCGTGGCAACACACAGCCAACGGACTCCAAGTCGGTGAGTAGTAGTACATCTGTCTATCAAAAGATGGTTGTTTGTTGTTGCCTAACACACCCGTACGCGTAGATGGATGCGCTCAAGCAGCTGGCAGAGCTCGGTTGGCTCCTGCACGCAATCTCGCTGTGCTACAGACCTCACCCCTTCGGTTCAGACTGGGAGGACGACTGCTCAGAGACGCCTGCTTCTCGGGAGAACATGGCCAAGTCTATCGCCGCCCTCTTCCCTACCGTCGAGCTCGTCGGGCTCGGTTTTCACCAACATGCGCTCTTCAGCGCAAGCACGCCTCTTGTGATCACTCCGACGATCTGGTACCGGGTGCGCCGCGTCAGGGATAACACTGGAGACGAGGTCATTGTCGAAGCCGCCCACCCAGAGGAGACCGCGGAGATCAACAGATACGTGGAGAACCTCGGTCGCTCAGCTACATAGGCGGCTCGCGAGCGCGGCCTAGTGCTGCTCGGAGACCGGTCGCCCTCGGGGCCGGGCTGGTTGGTGTCGCGTACTGTATACGACATTACTTATTCTCCCTCGCTCTTGCTTGTCAGATCCACCTTCTTATTCCAACGCAGCTGTTCTTACGGTCGTCTCTTTCATTCTGCTCGGACCTGCTGATTGATCTTTGCTCAAGCTCCCCGTATTGTACGCTGCTTTCGAGCGCGAGGCTCAAGTCGACTCGTATAGCAGTGCCACAAGACGTCCTCTTGTTGATTGTCCCGCCTGCTAAGCCGCCTACATGCATGCATGTCCTCGTCTCTGTAGTGAGATGATATTGTGTTAACGCAGCGTACAACGTGGTATACAAGAGGAGAGCGATGATAACGATGCACGCAAATTTGGCACGTCTGGCAAAGATTGCACTCAGAACTTGACCTTGCTGACCGTCTCCCAAAAGTGCTTGCCCTGCAGCTCCGCGATCTCGAGCTCGAGCGGCGAGGGCTGGCGGGAACCGTCAGCAGAGGCGAAAGTACCAGCGCCCCACGGAGAACCTGAGTATATGCGGAGTACCATCAACATCAGTCATATTCCAGCACTGATAAGCAAACGAGCACTCACCGCCATGCACCTCGCTCAGGTTCGTGAGCTGCGCAAAAGCCTTCCCGTACCCGAACGGCACAAAGTTGATCCCGTGGTGGACGAGCGTCGAGAGCGAGTTCAGGACCGTGCTCTCCTGCCCGCCGCCCGGGCCCGCGGTTGAGACGAAGATCGACGCGAACTTGCCGACGAGCGCGCCGCTTGCCCACAGCGAGCCCGTCGCGTCCCAGAACGCCTTCCACTGCGCGGGGAAGGTGCCGAAGCGGGTGGGGACGCCGAGGACGAAGGCGTCGAACTGCGCGAGATTGGCCGGGTCGAGGATGGGATAGGCGGGCTTCGGCGGGGCGTACAGCTGCTTGAGGACGGCTTCTGGGAGAGTTTCGGCGATCCTGGG
>ML211202.1:0-49215 GCA_004369055.1 Polyporus arcularius HHB13444
GCGGTGCGCTCCAGGCGCAGCTATCTGTGAAGACATGGAAAGGAAGCAAATGTATCAACACTGCGCGTATCAAAGTCTGTACTTGTACGTTGTTCGTCACCACATGGATGCTTGGGTGGACGAGTTTCTCTTTGATGGTGTCACTTCCCGGCGAATTCGGCGCTGGTGATTGTTTGGCCATTTAAATAGGTGCGTCATAGTCGTACACGTTCGTATAGTATTAGAAGGGTACATCCGGGACGATCCACTGACATGACAAGACAACCATGACCGAGACAGGAAGAAGCGCTGAAGTATCAACCCGAGAGACCGAAGACCCTGAGGACTGCACCGCGCGCGTAGGGGATGTATGAGAGCGTGTACCATGTGTACGCGATGTACTCGATGATCACGAAGACTGTTCAGAAGATGAGGGTGAGGAACGTCAGGAGCTGTGACCGCGGTTGGGAACTCACTGATGCAGAGAAGCTGGATAAGACTGCGTCAGTATGGACATGCGGTGTAGCGAGGACGGACCAGACTCACATTGCTGCGAATGACGAACGCGCCGACGAAGATGAGGCCGATAGAACCCAGGAATATGATAGTGGCGACCACTCGTATGGGCTTGAACATCTGCAAGCGGGGCGGCGTGAGCACCCCTGACGGCTTCCGTGCACGATACCTGAAGTGCGTACCATTTTGAGTTGTTTTGCAAACTACCGACCAGGCGTGTGGCGTCAGCGGGAGGATGCTCAAGTGTCTGACATACGTACCCCGATCAAGAACCCAGTTCCAATTAGCGAGATGATGGTCCCGAGACCATAGAGGACTGCACAGGAGCTCAGGCGACAGTTCGACCGCTGTATACCACGAGCACTCACACGCGAAGCTGACCAGCGAGCCAAGGAACAGGAAGATGCCACCGAGCAAACTCAACAGGAAGCCGATAGCAAGACTGGGCCACAGGGTGTGTGAGCTCTCCTTCCAAGTAACGATTGGTGGCGCGCCATCTCGCCAACTTCGCAAGCCGAATGCACGACATACCATCCAATGAACCCATACAGACGCTGCGTGCGCGTGAGCCCGAGGAACTTGAACGCAGAGTCGCCCTCGAAGAACTGCGTGTCTGGGATGACGCCGCCCGCGGCTTCCAGGTTGAACCAGCCCTTGCTTGCCATGTTGTTCTTGTGTGGGGTGAGGTTCAGGAGTTCAAGGCGGCGGAGCTAATGAGGAGGATGAGAAGACAAGCGGTTCAGCAGCGGGAAGGTGAAGTGGGATGAGAGGAGGCCAGCAAGCTCTCGGCGGTGTTGCTGCTGCTGAGACGATGTCTATGGGCGCCAAGGCGACTCCGGCGCAGCGACGAAACGCGGCAAGACGCGTCCACACACGTGGCGTTGACGCCTGGACGCGTCGGGAGCGCGACGCGTCTTGTGGTGGACATCCATGGTTCCTCAAGGCCTCAGGCCGCCCGATCCTAATACACGACACACGCTAGGACCCAATACGCACCACTCATTTCTCATGATCAGAACTATCGTCTTCCGTAACCTGCATGCGCATATCTCTTGTTGCGTGAGTCGCGATAAGAATCCTGTCATATTCGAATCATGAACCGTGGAGGAACGGCACCTCGGTGAGTCGTTCGACGGTCTGCTGACTTGTGGAGATGGCTGACGTTGTCAAACCAGATTGTCTCTCGCCGTCAGAGTAACACTCAACTGAATTGGCTGACTGGATCATCTGACGACGTCGGCCTTCTCAAGTTCTGTCCGACTTGAACTGCCCTCGACTACCCGACTGAGGCCTGAGGCCTGAGGCACCATCTGTGGCGTCTTTGTATCGTGTGCGTCGCTCGGTCTCGGATACGGGATGCCGGGACTACGGTGCTGGATAGTATAAGAGCCATCTTCCACCATCTGCGCCTCATTCGATTTCCAGTACCCAGCGCAGTCCCTCCACACACCATGTCGCATGAGGTACACGGAGCGCTCTATAACGGCGTTCCCAAACCGCCATTCGAACTCTCGGTAGGCCAACGACCGCTTCGTTCAGGCTCGTGGGCTCACCACCTTGCAGTATCCCGACAATCCCGATGCCATCACAGACAACCTCATGAAGCTTGCGGACCTAGCTCCTGATGTGTAAGTGAAGCCCGTCGGCTCCAGGAGCTTCAGCGTTGAGCGATCTGGCTTTCGCTCAGCCGCGACAAGTTCCTGCTCAAGAACCTGATCACCCACCTTCACGCATTCGTTAAGGAGACGAGTCTGAGCAGCGATGAATGGCTGAAGGCCATCAAGTTTCTCACCTCTGTTGGACACACCACGACGAATATCCGACAGGAGTTTATGCTGCTCTCGGACGTGATGGGCGTGTCTGCACTCGTTGACGCGATCAACTTCCCTCCCGGGCATGGCGGGACCGAGAGCACTATCCTTGGGCCATTCCACACCGACGACGCGCCTGACAGTGAGTGTCCCAGCATATCGCGCATAGTGTTTTGGCAGATTGTCATCCAGTCGAACAGGGCCAGTCGATTGCGTCTGAGGGCAAGGGCGAGTACATGTACATCGAAGGTCGCGTCCTTAGCTCGGACGGCACTCCGATCTCCAACGCTACGATCGAAAGTTGGGAGACCGATTCCAACGGTACGTGACATGCGTCCAAGCGATGACTGACCGTTTCCTGACGATGTTCGTCCACAGGCTACTACGACACTCAGTATGTTAACCGCGAGAAGGCCGACCTCCGAGGACGCCTCCGCACAGACAAGGATGGCCACTTTGGGTTCCGTGCTATTGTGCCGGTTGCTTATCCCATTCCTGGAGACGTGGGTCCACCTAACGACGCCATTCGATCGAATAGAAGGCGCTGATCTCGCGCCGTTTGCAGGGCCCCGTCGGCCAGTTATTGCTTGCGGTCGGAAGGCACAACATGCGTCCCAACCATATACATCTGATCGTCGAGGCACCCGGCTTCAGGAAGCTCATCACCATGTTCTATCCGGAGGGCGACACCTGGTTAGAGAGTGACGCCGTGTTTGCTGTCAAGAAGTCGCTGGTGGTCGTAAGTCGTCTCTGACAGTTTGTACACTCTCCTGGCGTTGACGCTCTCTTTTCGCAGAAACTCCAGGAAGTCAACGATGAGGCCGAGGCGCGCAAGCGTGGTTTCCCCAAGGGCAGTTCGTTCAAGCTGCTACAGCGTGATGTCATCCTGGTTCCGGAGAAGCAGGCCGACTTGAAGCAGTGAGGAGGACACCTCAAATGATATTGCCCCCAGGTACACAATGAAGCGCATGTACTGTTGGAGGCTCGGTTCTGAGTTGGATTCCGTATGCATACCTGATGATGTACGATGTTCCATGGTTCTCTTCCCCTCCGAGTCCTCGTTGCCGCCACCGCGCGCTAGCGCCCAAGCACGACTTTGCGCGTATACACGAACACCTCGCTGCACAAGGGCACTCGCTATCTGTTTGATCTCTAGGATGTTGCTTCTTGCACCTTGGTCGACATTCATGCCTAGTCTTTGCCAGTCATCTACGCTATCTCGCTGCAAACCTTCAAGAGTACATAGCTAATGTTAACGATGACATCAACACCAAGTCACCAACTGTTCGTGGTTGCGCAACGTGGATCCTACTTACATACAGGTCTTCTACTATCTGCATATGTCACTATCTCCGCAAGATTCGATTCCGTCACTCGCCGTGTACGGTAAGCATACTAGTAGGATACTCTCCATCGATTTCGGCAACACCTGAGTACGAAGGCTGCTGACTGCTGCTCCGTTGCTGCTGATTCACTCGCGCTTTCTCATACGGTGCTCGTGGGTCCCCATGTCCTCTGTTTTGGTGAACTCTCGCGCCGTGTATTGTCAGAGACAGTCCAGGTCGGGTCAAGCCATTTCCACGGCACACATGACCGCCCATATCAGGGAATCTTGTGTACAGGGTGCCCCAGTCCGGACGCATCTACTGACAGCATGCGCTGCTTCTCGCGGCCCCCTGCGCCGCCCTTTGCTGCTCACCATCACCATCGGCACGCGGGATTCGGAGCATCGCGTCAGGTACTTGGTGATATAAGACCGCGGATTGGTTCTGACGCCTTGCACGCAGCACCTTGCTATCCCCTCTCTACTCGCACTGAGCTGCATAGTATCTTCTGAACCTTGAGCTTGATTGCCATGGAAGGACACGGCGACGGTAGGGCAGTTTCCAACGGTATACCTCCCCCACCATTCGCGCTTCCAGTAAGTAGTACGAGTCCCCTTAGAGACGGCGGTTCCGACTCTGATCATCCTTGCTCGCCCAGTACCCTGACAGTCCCGAGGTCATCACCGCGAACGTGCTCAAGCTTGCGGAGCTTACCAAGGATAGGTGTGTCACGATGAGCGTGTCGCGGGAAGGACAACTGAACTTACGCCACACGTCTTTCTGCCCAGCCGCAAGCAGTTTCTCTTCAAGAACCTGCTCGTCCATCTGCACCAATTTATCAATGAGACCAGGTACGCCTGTGCTGCCCATCTGGTCATCTCGACGCTGAACACAGATGTGGTCATCAGTCTCACCACGGAGGAATGGATGGACGCGATCCAGTTCCTGACGCGTGTCGGCCAGAAGTGCACGGACATCCGCCAAGAGTTCATCTTGCTCTCGGACGTGTTGGGTGCATCCGCGCTCGTGGACGCGATCAACAACCCTCCCGTGCAAGGAGGGACCGAGAGCAGCGTCCTCGGGCCGTTCTTCACCGAAGACGCCCCAGATGGTACGTGGGCAGGGCGGAACTCTGTTTCATTTGAAGGCTCACCAGGAACCATGATGCCACAGTCGCGAACGGAGAATCGATCGCATCCGAGGGCAAGGGCGACCCCATGTTCGTCGAGGGCCGTGTGCTGAGCACGGATGGGACTCCGATACCAAACGCTGTGATCGAGACGTGGGAGACCGATGCCGACGGTAAGTGGCTCGTGGGGCCTGTGGTGGACGCGTTGAGCAATCACCGTTTCATGGGTCCCATGGTTCCGTGTTCACGTATCGTTCTGGGGCTCATATCGTGTCTTTGACAGGCTTCTATGATACCCAATATGCCACGCGCGAGAAGCCGGACTGCAGAGGACGCGTGCGTTCGGATAAGGATGGCTGGTTTGGATACCGCGCCGTGGTACCAGTCGCATACCCGATTCCTGGCGACGTGCGTCTCTCTCTGAGCTGCGCTGCCTATATGGTCCGAGTTCGGTGACGTCGTCTTTTTAGGGTCCCGTCGGAGATTTGCTGGTCGGGACTGGGAGGCACAACATGCGTCCGAACCATCTGCACATGATGGTCGAAGCTCCAGGCTTCCGGAAACTGACCACAGCGTGGTATCCGGAAGGGGACGGGTTCTTGGAGAGCGATGCGGTATTCGGCGTCAAGAAGTCCCTCGTGGTGGTGAGTTTGACGGGAAGTGCGTGCGTCTGGGGAAGTCGTCTGATTGTGTTCTCGCGCACAGAAACTGGAGGACGTCAACGACGAAGCCGAGGCGCGCAAGCGTGGCTTCACGAAGGGCAGCTCTTTCAAGCTGTTGAAGCGGGATATCATCCTGGTCTCTCAGAAGCAGTCCGACGAGACGTTCAAGAAGAATGCGGAGGCGGCGGCGAAGAATGCAGCAGCGTGATACCAGAACACACCATCGAATGTATTTGTATGTACGAGTGCTACGGAAGCAACCTTCAGGAACTTGACATCAGACTTGTGGTTAAAAGTCCGCGTTGTGTATGACTTGGCCAGACATGTGAGTCAGTACTTGATATAGCAGGTGGTTAAGAGAGGACGAGACTGGCTGCGGTTTATTCAGTTGCCACTGCATCGTCTTTCCCAGTCTGTCCTCTAATCGAAAGATTGCAGATTTGTGCAGGATGCTCTGTATTTGAAGATCTGATGGTCTAGCATGGTCAGTGAGCATGCGCTGACGTTTCCGGGCGGTAGTTGCGGTCAACGTTGCGCGTCGATTCGATGATTCGATTCATGACCTCTGTGTATCGTACCGAATAAGTTGACAGACATAAGGAGTGTCAGGAATGTGGGGTCAATTGTTTGACAACGAACAATGCATGGGCTTTGTCGCTTTTTTCCATGTATTTGCGCGGGTCGTGTTTGCCTGCCCCGGGCCACGCTATTGTCGAGCACGGTGTTTGTGACTGGTGTGCATGATGCCGCAGCATGGATGGTGATAGCATGGCGGAGGGAAGGTGGTGGAAGGGCAGGTCGGAGTTAGCCGAGGACGCGTGTTTACCTCGAGGATGGGTGTGGTATAGATGCCCCAGGACCGCGCTCGTCTTCGCGTTCCCTCTATCTCTCCCCTTCACACTCTCCTCCCCGGGCTGCAGCCCACCGCGATCGCTGGCACACCAATGGATCCCATCTCCCCCAGAGATAACGTCTTTTCGCGAGGGCCTTCCACCCCGCCCATCGTCCACGGATTCAGCCAGGGTCTCCCCGCCCAGTCCAACGAGCCTCAGAACACAGCACAACGTGAGCCTGCCCCCGGCAGTGCCCAGTCTCACCTCGACTCCCTCTTCCACGGTCTGAACGCCCCTTCCGTCTCTCATGCAAGCCCGCAGCCGAGCATTACGGGCCCAAGTATCTATCACGGTCCTCAGGAGCAACCGCACTCAGGACCCGCGACTCCAGCGTCCGGGCACGCTGGTTCTATCTCTTCTAACGTGTCGGGTCCCAGCTACCAGGCCTCGGAGCGGCAAAACGCTCTTCTCTCTCTTCTCGGCGCCGTCGCGTCCCCATCTTCGAACCCTCAATCCAATCCTCCTGCCGGTCCCGTGCAGCCACAGCAGGTCCCCACGCCTCCCGGCTCCGCTCCGAGACCTGGAATGTCCGCCAGTGAGTCGCAGGGAAAGCTGTTGTTGGAGCAGTTGATGTCTGGGTGAGTGTCGTCTTTGTGGATGCATGCGCAAGGCGTTTGTGTCTTTCTTGCCGCAGCATTGTGTTCTGACTCAGTTGCATATATCTAGTGCATCAAGCTATTCCCCAGCCGAGGCTCAGCAGCCACCCATGTCTCTTCCGCCCTTGGGCCCCCAGCCCTATCCTCCTGTTCCCGAGCAGCCGCACCATGACGAGTACAGTCTTCCGCCTGAGATCTACCCTCACGAGCGCGAAGGTTCTGTTGGTTCGCTCGCTCCGCAAGACTCTCAGCAGCGCGCCCCCTCTCCTGCTCGTCGCTCCATGTTCGATTTCGTTTCTCCTTTCGATGCCCTTACCAACACAAACGCCGGCGCGAAGAGGAAGCCTCCTCCGCCTGCGCAACCTTCAGAAGATCCCTCTTCTTGGAATCCTGTGACCGTTGACCCGAAGCGCAAGTCTGTCGAGAATCTTATGGACCAACTCACCCGGGGACAGGCTCCCCAGTCGCAACCGACCCAGCCACCTGTCGCTCCTTACGAGCCGTACCAGACGGAGGAGCACCCGCAGCAGGAGCCCGTCCAAGCGAGAGGCTCTCGTCCGCTCCCGCCACAGCCTGTGCAACCGACGGGGTCCCCTCGTGCATCTCCGCCCAAGCAGGCGAGTCAACCTGCGCGTCAGCAGAGACGTGCCGCGGACTCTCCTGTTGGGCCGCCTGGCGCGCCACAAGGTCCGTTCGGCAACAACTACCACCGTGAGAAGGAGAGCTCTCCTCTTCCTCAACGGGGCAGTTATGACGGGAAGCGTAACGGCCCGAAGAACAAGAACGCGAGTCCGACGTAAGTGTCGATCCGTGGCGGTTGTTTGGTTTCAATGACATGAACACTCTGCAGTGTGCAAACCCAGACCATTGTCTTCGACGTCTCTCAGCCTTTGGAAGAGATTCAAGCTCCGCAGGACTCTGTGAAGTCTACGGCCATCGCACTCGTCAAGGTCGACTCGACTTTCTTGCCTGGAACGACTATCGGAGCCACGCAGTGGGTTGCGTACGCGATGACCAAGGGTATGTCTTCCGCTCCGTCCGTACTTAGATATGTTCCGACTCAGCCTTGTCTAGGTCGTGTTCGTGTCATCTCCCGTTCCAGCGGTGATAGGACACTCCTCACGTTGCCGCCGTTGTTCCCACCGACGACGGCTGTGAGCGACATGTCAGTCTCCAACAACCGTTTGGCCGGTGTGACCTCCGACGGTGGCTTCGTGGTCTGGGAGCTGCCGGAGGTTATCACAGACGACGTGGCGTGAGTATCTGCACGTCGTCGATCGTGATCTGCTACTGACTACGGAGGAATAGTGGACAGGTGATGCTCTGCATTTACCCCCAGAACGACATGGAACCGCTCCATGCCGTCAAGTGGCATCCCCGACAGCCCGATCTTGTGGCAGTTGCATCCGAGACCAATGTCTACCTTCTCAATATCGCAGATGCCGCGCACGTCTTCGGCGGCGAGCCTATATCTCAGAACGAGTTGCACCGAGTGGGCCAGATCTTCTCCGTTCCTTCTGTGAGTGTTTGCAATATCTGGAGGCGCTCTGATGACTCATGCGTGCTTCCAGCCGATCATTGCATTCGACTACGATGTTCCCCGGCAAGCCCTTGCGACCATCTCGGAGGACTCCACGTTGACGATGTGGAACATCCGCGACAAATTGCCCTTCTGGTCGCACAAGATCCGCGGAGACGAGAGGCCGTCTTCCCTCACATTCGTTGACGGTGGTGTTATTGTAGGCCGCAAGAACGGCACGATCTTCCAGCTCTTGCCCGTCATGGGCCGCCAGGTGTTGTCAACCATCAAGTTCGTCCACGGGGACCAGGATGACCCGCACATGTTCGGCCACGCGAACTACGACTCGCGAATTCAGACGCTCTGGGTTGCTAACAACAGGCGCGAGAGTATGATCGCGTTCAAGCTCAACTTCGATGTCGGCGGTCCTTCTCCCGGCGGGGAGGACGGTGGACGCGGAGTGTTCTTCGACCAGGTCGTCGAGTTCAGTGGGCCTAAGCCGACAATACACTTCGTGATCTTGACCGCTGATGCCGACCCGCACGGTGACGAGGCCCACGCTGCATGCGTCGCCGCGAAGGTGCCCCCGGGCGAGCTTGCCTTGGTCGCGTTCTCTGTGCACTCCACTGGTGTCGACCAGGTGCTGATCAGGAAGGAGTGGTACAACACCGCCTTCAACAGTGCTCAGGCGCGCTTCCCGTCATACCATGCTCCCCAGCTCCCTCCCCAGCTCCCGCCGCAACGCCAGCAGCAGCCGGTTCCCGCTGCTCATCAGTACAATCAACCTCCTGTCGTCCCCTCCCCGATCAATGCCCCCCTCCCAAGAGCAAAGACTCCGCCGTCGGAGGACGTTGAGGCTGAGCCTACCCCTCAGGACGGCGGTCGCCGCGAGCCGCCCAGGGGAAAGAACGCGAAAGGCAAGAATGTTGGCTGGAAGGACAACAACAAGGACTCCGAACGGGAGAACGCTAACAGGAAGCCCAACGATGTCGACTCCGGTGCTGAGATCAGTGCGGCGCTGACGAAGGAGATCAAGAAGTCCGAGGAGAACCTGCACACTCGTCTCGGGCGCCTCATCACGAAGGAGCTCGACAAGCAGCGTAAGTTGTTCGCGTTCCGGCTCGAACGCGCAGGAGAATTGAATGGTTTATCAGACCTACGCCTCGAGGAGGTCCGCCAGAGCGAGCAGGCTGCCGACTTTGTCCGCCAGGAGAAGATCTTGAAGTTGATCTCCACGGAGCTTACGAAGAACACAACGCGCGTCGTCGAGATGGCCGTCAAGGCTGAGGTCCAGAACTCGGTGCTGCCTTCGCTCGAGAATATCACCAAGCAGGAGGTGAAGGCGGCGCTGAGCAATCAGATCGCGAAGGGCGTCACCGACGCGATGAACGTTGTGCGTGGTACTTTACTCACTGTCTGCTCCCTTTACTGATCGACTATGCGCCTTCTAGGCCTTGCCCAACGAGATTGAGCGTGTCTTGATCAGGCCTGAGATGGCGAACCAGGTCGCGCGTGCCTTCTCGGCTAGTGTCACCCCCGTCATCGAGAGGCAGGTCAAGGAGTCCATCTCCAAGAACATGGTCCCTTCATCCGCCATGCATCAAGAGATCTCCCGTGAGATTCGTTCGGAGATCCTCAATCTCAAGAAGGATGTTCTCACTTGGCAGAACGAAACCCTTCGCGGACAGGAGGTACGTGACACGTCGAAAGTGTCGCCTAAAGGCCCTTATTGACCTCTTCGCAGTCTCTCATCCGCGATCTCGAACAATCGGTCCGCATGCTGACCGATCAAGTGAAGTACCTCTTGAACCACCCTCCGGCGCCCGCCTTCGGTCAGATGCAAAATCGCACCTCCCCTGGCCCGCCCAACGCTGGCCTTGCGCAGGCGCAACAATTGTCGCAGTTGCTTGGGCGCCAGCCGAACATGGCTCCTCTGAACCAGCCCTCCGGCTATCAGGCCCATAGCGCCTTCCAGCAACCTCCTCCTCCGCCCCAACAACCCCCCGTCATGCATGGCCCGTGGTTCGGACCGAACATCGCGGCACCCCAGGCCTCTCACCCCACCGCTCCTCCTCCCATCCCGCAGCAGCAGACACTACCGCGCGCGACCCCTCCCGTCTCTGGGCAGGAGGAGTGGGACGACGCGTACCTCGCGGTCCTGGGGTCTCAGGATGTACGACAACTCCGCGAGCTACTCTCGCGCTCGAACCCGGAGGTCATCATGCCCCTCAACGGTCCCTCTCCGCTTTCTCAAGCTGTCATGCTGACGCTGGTTCATCGGGTATGCGGAGATCTGCTCGTTCCTATCATCTATGACTGACGAGTATGGTTAGCTTTCGACTATTATTGGTGAGACCTCGCCGGTCGACGAGTCCTTCAAGCTCTCCATCTGGTGGCTGCAGCGGGCAGCTAGTGCGCTCAACACTACCGTATGTAATCATCAGGTGATTGTGCGGGAGACGCTGCTCACACTTTGTGTACAGGACCCCCTTATCTCCCCCTACGTCGCACGTGTCATGCCCAACGTCCAGCAGATGTTGAACACGACCAAGCAGCGACTTGCCATCCTCCCTGGCCCGCCGATCGAGGCAACGCGCGCGATCAGCGACATCCAGGACATCCTCAACCGCAAGCCTCTTTGAGTTATGCTCCGGACTGTCGTATGCTCGCGATCTGCCGTATGTTCGTTCTCTCAGTCTCTCTCGTTGTCGTCATCTTGCAGTGCATGAAAGTACATTATTATTTCTTCTACACGCATGCGGGGTTGCACCCCACCATGATCCACGCATTCCTTTCTGTTGTCGCGCATGTTGTCCCGTTAAACGTTGAACGCCCTTCTCATGCCCTCACATGATTCCGTTACGAGCTTACGATTCTTGAAATATACTGCAACCGCGCTGGTCCCCTGACTTACTGCTTACACCATTGTCGAAAATCTGTACTGTTGTGCTACTACTCTACGTGTATCCGCAGCCATTCAAACCATCTCCTCTTCTCATCCCTCAGGCTCGCACGTTAGCGCGGTTGTGTACGGAAGGGAATCCGTAGCAAGAATCAAAATACGGATCTCCAGGCCACCTGACGACATTTGCGCTATAATGGGCCATGGAACTCAACGGACGGTATGTCACTTTGTCTGGTCATGGTTAGCACAGTCTCCAACTATCCGAATCGTGGGGGTGGGATGACAGTAGCTTGATGAGCAGGTGTGGGGGTAGGACGTACATTGGGAACGTCAACGGTCAGACCATGTCCAGCAGGTCCAGACACGTCCAGCTATATCCTTGGCACTTGGGCGAGAGACAACCACAGCCCGACCGCGGATGCTTCGATATCGGATGCGTTAGCCAGCTTGGAGACGACGAGGCGATACCTTTTCCCTTCAGCGATGGTATAGCACCCTTTCACGGTGAAGTGCGATGGCTCGCGATAAGCTCCGTCTGCAGTCCCGAAGGACCGATGCTCGCGGTTGTGTGCGGAGCTGCGGGCATAGTATTCGGAATTCCGTGTCTATGGTGGCGCGTGCATTCAGCCCGATGTATACAGATAAGGAGAGAATAACGGAAGGGATCTAACCTCTATCATCGAAGGTACATGAGGCGTCCTTCACTTCACCATCGGACGTGACCGTGTTGGGGTCGGGCGTATCGAACTATCAAGACGCCACGGTGCGCTGAGGGATTGTGGAGAACCCAAGCTATACATTGTGGGCATGATTGAGCACGTTGGGGTTACGGCAATACCAATGGGGGGTAAGCCCAGGCCGACGCGGACGTAGGGCATGTGCTTTGAGGCTGTGATCAGCAACGAGCGCGTGTGATTGGTGTTCAGAAAGTCGCGCAAACTTACTTGGTTGCCTGTTCGGGATTGAGGGGCACGCACGTGGACGCGCCCATGGGGACATATAAGCCGGGTCACCAGGCGGTCTCCAAGTCGCCTCAGTGTTTCAGACCACCACCACTACCACCTAACCACCACATCTTCCACTCTCGCAATCTCACCATGATCGCTGTGAGTACACCGCTGTTGTCCTTTGGTTTTGCCTCATGCTCAACGGCATGTTCTTGCAGACCGCCGATGTTACCAAGAACGCTGCTTGCGGCTCCACTACCTGCAACTGCGGCGCGACGTGAGTAGACCATGCTGGCTTGGTAGCGGGACAAGAAAAACTCACTCCTCTTGTAGGTGCGCCTGCAAGCCGGGCGAGTGCAAGTGCTGAACGCGCTCCCACAATTACCTATTCCTGCGTTTCGCCCATGATCATCTACATAGCCCTCATCCTATCGCCAGACCAAGGTGCAGGGCTACGGCGGCCAAACTCACCGGATAGGCTGTATGACTAGGCTGTATTCGTGCTTGTATATGTAACGTGCTGTGAATCGATAAGCCGTGTCAGAAATAACTTCGGTGTGCTCGAACTCCTCGTATGGCCATATTATGAGGTTACTCCATATTGATCATCAATCGTGATGGATCTGATGGAGCGTATCGTCTTTAAATGAGCTAACCATACTACAATTTGTGTTGGGCTGCAGCAATCGTCGTCAACTGGCGGTAAGAGAAGTGGCGGACGACTTACAAAGATCCATGTAGCGTTGTTTCCTGTCGGGATCAACGCGCTGCAGGTTGACTAGCAACTCCTCGCAATCGCTCGCTAATTTGCGCCGGTCTTCGTCCGCCAATGACTCACCGTAACTGCGCAGCAGCAGTCGCTTGTAGAACACAAGAGACTCCATGCACCCTTTTTATCGTGAGATATAGTACAACGATATGCGAGAACCGACTTACATTTGCTATCCGGTTGTTCCTCGAGGAGTTCCTCGATAGATTGGATCTCCCTGTCGACCACGCTCTTGCTGTCTCCTGCATATGATCGGTCAAACATGGTCGCCGATATTTCAAGATATACGCATGCTAGCATACCCAGACTGATCAACCAGCGGTGGTAGAGCCAAACGCTCTGATCGCCCGGGTCGGTATACATTGCATTCTTGACCAAGTCCAGCTCTGCGCGAGGTCAATTGACATCCGCGCGCCCAGGGGAAATTGCTCGCCTTCTTCGATACTCTTGAATTTGTCCCGCTTTCCGGACTCCCACAATGAGCTTAGAACTTTGGACCGTTGGTGCCATGCACTGAAATTGGAGAAATTGGCCTCGATCTTCCGCTTGGTGTATGCAAGCTCAGAGAGCTCTGGACGCTTCACGGGCATATTCTCCAGCACGATACGGCGGTAAGTCCAAGCATGAACTGTACTGCATGATGAGACTGCAGCCAGACCTCAGTAGCCAAGGACACTGACAGTTCCGGGGATCGACTTCCAACATCTTCTCCACAACGAAGAGCTCCTTGTTCCAGTACGACTGTCGCCATCCGTTGGGATCAGCGTCTGTTGGACCATCTGGTACCTGTCGCAAGCACCACTGCCGGTGGTTCCAGATCCAGTACACCTTCGGATGTTGTTTCAGGAGCGTTGTGGTTAAGGAGAGATCGTCCGAGAGAACATCGTTGATCTGGACGGGAGTGCTACACAGATGCGTCAGTAAACAGACACGAACTGCACGCGCGCAGGGGACCACGCATACCTGGTGGGGAAGATTCCGTTGAGGAGGATACGCCTCCGATAGTTCCAGACGGTATAGAATTCGGGGTTCACATGGAGGAGTCGGGTCGTGAGCTCAAAGGACTCCTTGTCAAAGTCGTTGCCCTTCTTCTACAAGGGAGGGAGTCATATAGGCACGGCAGGCAAGTACCTTCAAGGTCGAACCTACTCTGCTGAGGACCTCCGCGGTCAAACCTTGGAACTCTTTCAACTTCGCTCGTTCCCGTTCCTTGTGAGCCGCGAGAGCCTCGCGCGAGTATCTTACACGTTTCACGCCGTGCTACAGATCTGTCAGCGGAGAGAAGGGGGGTGTCACGGAGACAGACACTACCATGTTGGTGGTGGTCGAGAGATAACCGCAACCGAGTCTGGCAGACGCCGGCGACGCTCTGTGATCGCGCTTGTGGCACGTGGGAAACACCCAGCGCGCGCGCTGAGCAGTCTGAGCGTGTTCGTTGTCCCCTCCAGGCTCCTCCTCGACCTCGACCTCGACTTGCACGTCGTTCTGCTCGTCTGCCACCAAAATGCCCGCCGCAGTCTCTAAGCAAGCGACGCTGGAGTCGTTGACGTCCATCCTTCCCCTTACCTTCCCGACGCCCACCCCCACAACACATCCAGACCTTGTCACTACTCAAGACCTGCATCGCGAGGAGGATCTCCTCCGAAACCCCTTCTCGTTCAGACACTGGTGGACTGCTATACAGAATGTCAAGGAGAACTCTGCTGCGCTGCAGAAGGCGGAGAGTGCCTCGGACTTTTCGCCAGAAGCTGCTGCTCTTCTCGGCCCGCTTTCATCCCCTGCTGCTCGCAAATCCTTGCAACGACAAACATACCTCTACGAAGCCGCTCTCATGCAATTTCCAGCCTCTTTCAAGCTATGGAAGTCTTACTTGCAGACTCGGATGTCTTTTGTTCTGGGCAAGCTTGTGGTCAAGAAGAAAGCCGGCGGCCGGAAGAAGTTCCCTGAAATGCGCGAGGCTCTGGAGGACGAGAGGGAGGACCTCGAGCAGTGGGAAGGCGGTGTAGACGGCATCGTAGGCTGGGAGGAGTGGAGGTTGCTGATTGCGACTTTCGAGCGGTGTCTCATGTGGCTACCCAGGGTGCGTCCGTTCATGAGCTGCTGCAAGTCCGGGTGCACTGACGGCTCGGTAGATGCCACGCATATGGCTACTTTATCTATCCATCTTCAACCATCCGTTCTGCCCACCACAAGTATCTCATACCCACGCACGCCGAACCTTTGACCGTGCGTTGCGGACCTTGCCTCCGTCTCTTCACGCTAGGATATGGGCACGTTACCTCTTGTGGGCCGAATCGAAGGGTGGCGCGACGACTGTCGCCGTATACCGCCGCTACCTCAATGTGGACCCCAGCATCACGGAACGTTATACCTCTCTTCTGCTCTCAGAAAACAACCCGGAGCCCCGACCACTGGAAGCGGCTAAGCTGCTGCTATCCCTTGCCCGCAAAGCTGCACGAGGAGAGTACACTAGCCCTGAAGGGAAGAGTCCATACCAGCTCCTGGGCGAGTTCCTTGACGTCGTCGAGCAGCACGCTGAAGAGGTTGGACTGGATGTTCCTGACACGATCGACTCCAACAAGAAGATAGAGGACGAAGCAGAGGCCCAGCAAGCAGCGTCACAACAACAGCCAGAAGCCGCTGCCGTGGACGGCAAGCTCATACGCTTCGCCGGCCCTGCAGCAGCCGTTGGTTCTGACGGCAACCTGCTTGCGCCTTATGATGAGGACGAGGACCCGCGCCACCCGCGCAAGCTCAACGTCGAGAACATCGTGCATAAAGATGGTCTTGAGGTCTACAAAGACCAGGCGGGCCGTCTCTGGACTGGCCTCGCGACGTACTGGATCAAGCGTGGAGAGTTCGAACGCGCGAAGCACACCTTCGAACGTGGTCTTGCATCGGTGCTCACTATCCGTGATTTCACCCAGATCTTCGACGCGTATGCGGAGTTTTCGGAGAGTCTCATCAGCGCTTTGATGGAGAGCCTCGCGAATCCCGACGAGGACGAGGACGAAGAGGATGTGAAGGAGACGGAGAAGGAGCTGGACGTGAAGATGAAGGAGTTCGAGGAGCTCATGGACCGGCGACCATTCCTGGTTAACGATGTATTGCTCCGGAGGAATCCGAACGATGTCCAAGAGTGGGAGAAGCGGGTGGCTTTGTGGGGAGACAACGACGAGAAGGTGCGTAGATCCATGTCCACTATGTTCGATGAGCAGCTGTTAACATGTGGCTCTGCAGGTGGCGGAGACTTACAACAAGGCCCTTGCGACAGTCAACCCTCGTCGAGCCACTGCTAACTTCCACCGTTTGTACATCAACTTCGCCAAGTTCTATGAGGAGGGTGGAACCACCGGCGAAGCAGAACATGATCTTGACAGTGCTCGCAAAATTCTTGACAAGGCTACGAAAGTCAATTTCAAGACCGTCGACGAGCTAGCCGAGGTATGGTGTGAGTGGGCAGAGATGGAAATCCGCCATGAGTACGTCGCACAGTCCGTCCACCCCTGCATCGACTGATCATTGCCGTCACAGAAACTACGACGAAGCCATCCGAGTTATGCAGCGCGCCGCGGTCATACCCAAGAATACCAAGATCAACTTCTTCGACCACGTACGTACGGCCCCACGCGATTTGTCCAACGGTCCTGATTGTCCTTTTAGACCCTCTCTGCACAAGCGCGGTTATTCAAGTCGCTCAAGCTCTGGTCCTTCTATGTCGACCTCGAAGAGTCCCTTGGCACGGTAGAGTCTACCAAGGCCGTCTATGACAAGATCATGGACCTGCGCATCGCGAACGCCCAGGTCATCGTCAACTACGCTGCCTTCTTGGAGGAGAACAAGTACTATGAGGAGAGCTTCAAGGTGTACGAACGCGGCACAGAGCTCTTCACCTTCCCGGTCTCTTTCGAGATCTGGAACATCTACCTGGCGAAGTTCATAAAACGCTATGTGAGTAATATTGCTTGCGTTCATCAGCTGCAAACCTGACACTTGTGTAGGGCGGGACGAAGATAGAGCGCACGCGAGACCTCTTTGAGCAAGCACTGGACAAGTGCCCGCCAAAGTCATGTAAGCCCATTTACATGATGTACGCGACGTTCGAAGAGGAACATGGCCTGGCAAAGCGGGCGATGTCGATCTACGACCGCGCGACCAATGCTGTTGCAGACGAGGACAAGTTCGAGGTATGTCACATTCATCTTCGACGTCTCGGGGCTCCGTCTGACCTCCCTCACCTCAGCTCTTCACAATCTACATCGCGAAGGCTACATCGAACTATGGTCTCCCGGCAACGCGCCCCATCTATGAGCGTGCCCTGGAAATCCTTCCTGACCGTCAAACTGCCGAGATGTGTCTGCGCTTCGCCGCAATGGAGCGCAAGCTCGGCGAGATCGACCGTGCGCGCGCCATCTACGCGCACGCCTCGCAGTTCTGCGACCCGCGGGTACACCCCAAGTTCTGGCAGGAGTGGAACAACTTCGAGATCGAGACAGGATCCGAGGACACGTTCCGCGAGATGCTCCGGATCAAGCGCAGTGTGCAGGCACAGTTCAACACGGAGGCGTCGTACCTCGCCGCGCAGATGGCCGCGAAGGAGAGCGGGCAGGAGACCGAGGCCGAGGCGGCGCCCGTCGATGCCATGGCGGCAGCGGAGAGACAGGCGGCAGGCGGGAAGGCTCCCGCGTTCGTGTCGGCGAAGTCCAGTACGAATGTGAAGCAGCAGGAGCCGCTGGAGACTGCTCCTACGGCACAGGCGAACGAGGACGAGATCCAGATTTCGGACGACGAGGACTGATCTACGTACTATGTATGCTATGAGATGTTGTTGTATTTGCACTTGCGGCCTGCTGCGCATGCGTCGTGCTCTGACATGTTCTGGTGTGATGGATATGACTCTGGCTGGACTCAGGCCTCAGGACTGGCGGGGAAAACTGCGAATACAGCGCCTGCCTAATCGGGCTAGAAAAGCAGTCTGCGACTCCGAGTCAGTTTGCAGTCACCTTGCTTCACCAGCGGCCACCTCTTCGTGCGCGGATGGACAAGCATCCATCCGTGAGTGATCGAACATGTCTGCGAGTGCTGTATACAGTTGACTCTAGCGTTTGCAGTACGAGGCGCTGTCGCCCTACCTCTCAAAATATCCCAAAGCAGCGGGATCGTTGTTCCAGACATACAACGATCTAAAGCTAGGTGCGAAAGTACGAGACCGAAGCCAGAGACCCCTGACATGACATATCTGCTCAGCGCAACAATGGACCGACCTTGAAGTGGTCGAGCTTCCTGGATGTGCACGATGCGGTATGCGCGGCCGACGACCGCAGATGGTGAGTTTGCCTCGGGGCGTCATGGTGAAGCCTGCGCTGATCCTGTCTCGCACAGGATGACCTTCTGTGCGTTGTGCCGTGCTCGTTGTCCGAGTCACTGTCGACAGAGTGGTGCGCAGTCTTTTCTTGACATGCCCTCGTGTAAAGGCTGATCGTCACCACAGGATCCGAACGACCTTTAAGGAGCTTGGCAGCCCTCCTCACGTTTACCTGGCGATCAACACCGAGGACTCGTCCATCGTGTACTACAAGATCAGTCCGGGCATAGTCAAGCCACCGCTGTGATCGGCTCCATGCGTACCTGTCAGCGGTCGCCCAGGGCACTCACTACCGGAATCCCCCGAGAAGGATACGAAAAATGATACATTGGTAGGCACAGCTAGACAGAGCAATTTGGACAGCACAGTACTGTAGGGTAGGGATATGTAGGTATGTACGAGCCGAATTAGCACCGTGGGCTATGTACGATGATGGAGGCGGTATGTCACCCAGCGAATCATACGTGAAAGCACTCCGTCGCGGTGATGAGTGAATGTGTACAGTATGTACAGTACGGCTGACGCTGTCAGTGATGCGAAAGTAGAATGTTGCGACACCTCAGCCAGTGATTGAGTCGTGGTCACCGGGTAGCACCCCAGCGGTCGACCTCGACGGCACAGATATCTTCCCAAATGGCATCCCATCCGCCCTGCGCAAGATGCGCCTGCGCCTGCCACATAGCGATGATGTGCCTGGACTCGTCGAACGTGACGTCATGCGGGCGTAGTTGCTCGACGAGGTCAAGGTGCATCTCCAGGGACCGTCGGTAGGGCTTTAGGATGTAGGGCAGCTTGGTGACTAGGGGGCGGTCAACGTCGGGGGAGGCGAGACTGCGGGGCGAGGACGTACCGAACTTTTCTAGCGACCAGGTCACCCAGAGGGGTTCCTCGACAAACTTCCAGCCCTTGGTCTTGTGCACTTCTTGGAGGAGGGTTTCCAAGGTGCGGATGATCTTCACCATCTTCAGGAACAACTTGTCCTACGGAGGCGAAAGTGAGCAGGATAAAGGAGTGGGGTCAGATGCACACGTACCAGTCGTCTGACCACCTCGTTGAGCTCCTGTATGCAGCTCTCCATAAAACGGAGCTTCTCATATACAATGGGGTATGTCGGTTGCTTTCCGTGGGGTATTAGGGCGAGCTCATTACTAGCGCGAACCTCCTTAGCACCAAGTTCTTCCCCGCCCATGCGTGCATACACTCACTCAAGTTCTGTCCGAGCATCAATGAGACTTGACGCGGCCTTGAGGCCCTGAGTGGACACTCGTTCATCCCACTCGTAGGCAATATTTCGCAGCTCGAGCAGCTGCGTTCGGAGTGTGCGGTGGTGGGGAAGCTCGGCGAGTCTTGAGGGAGAGGCAGGGGTATTGTGCTGACGCGCAGAGACTGGAGACGAAGTAGGTGTGGACGGGCCACGGAAGGATGCAAGCCGGCCGCTCATCGTCGTGTGCTGAGTAGAGTGGGCGTCGATAAAGAGGTCTGAACGCGTCGACTTCAAGTATGCTGTGGTCGTGTCGTGGCTGCAAAAAGTGTGAGACAGGCTGGCGTATAATCGAAGGTCCGATACTCACGCGCGACCGCGGCGCAGGATCCAATTGGGCTTGGCCAACCCTGGATGTTGTTCGCGGCTATCTCGCGTACGGTAGATCTTCGACAGTTTGAGTTTGGCTGACGGCAATGTGCACCTCTGTTCTCCTGCGCTGTCGAGAACAATGTGAGTTGAGCGTTCGTGCAGGTCGCGCCGAGACATACCTGTATGCGGTCCCCAGGCCACTGGGATGTGGTCGTTGGGGGTCAGGGCACGACGGTCAAAGGACGCGGGACGAGTCTTCATTTAGACGGCAATCATAGAGCTCCCTAAGCGCCGGATCTCGATGTGGCCACAATGGGCAAGTCTATAACACAGCGGGGAGCGCGTCGACAAAGGTCAACAACTTCAACAAGCCGATCAATTGGCTGAACAGGCAAACAAGGGTCCTTCCTCAGGGTCCTGTCCGTGACGACCATGCAGCCCGCAGACGACTCCAACCTCCTGCGCTCCGAAGCAGAGCTCAAGCTCGCACACGTACGCTATTCGACGCGCCATCGTCGTCCCTGCGTCACGCTCTGACACTAGCGAAGGCCCGTAAAGACAAGGCGGAGCGTATAAAGGACCTTGGCTCGCCCATAGAGATCACCGGGAAAGCGTTGGCCCTCCAAGTCCGCGAGAACGTCGCCTGGATCGCGGAGAACACGACCGTGATCAGAAAGCTCGACCTGGAGGTGGGTCGCTCTCAGTGGCCGCGCGTCCGCTGCCGATGATCGTTGCGAGGAGCTCACTGCGGCAGACAGACGGGGAAGACGCTTCAACTGTTCAAAGGACATACCGCCCCGGTGACATCGCTCGCGTTTGTCGACCGTGTGCCGGGCTCCGGCAAGGGCGATCTGCTCATTACCGGCTCATGGGATAAGGTAGCCCTCGTTTCTTTCGCTGCGTTGACCCAGACAATCTGACGATATGGTTACTAGACAATCAAAGTGTGGGATGTCCAGGTCAGCCGTTTGACCTCCTGCAATGCTCTGGGCTCACGACACTGTCATAGACCAAGCAGCTCGTATCTTCTACGGAAGCGCATTCAGACTTCGTGAAGGCACTGCATGTGATACCTTCACTGGGGCTTCTGGTGTCCAGCGGTTCTGACAAGATCGTTCGACTATGGTCTGGTCTTTTTAGCCCGGAGCTTTCTTAGCTGTCGGCTGACGAACATCTCCAGGGATCTCTCTAACGTGAGGGATGGCAAACCGTTAACATCGGTGGGTGTCCTGACAGATCACACACGACCCGTTGAGTCACTCGACGTACGGCCCGTGTCCGACACCTCTGCAGTGCTTTACACTGCAGACACGATGGGCATCATCAAGATCTGGGATATATCGAAAGACAACGGCACGCCTCCTCGATGGCGCAGCACCCTAGTAGGAGAGCTGCAGCACCATCGGACAAAAGTCGACGACATGATCTACGGAAACGGCCTTCTCTGGACTGGTGGGCCACTCTCCTGTTCTTCAAGTCTCCACGTTCATCTAACATGCATCCGCCTTGCAGCGTCGACCGACGAGACAGTGCACATCATCCCACACGTAGCACCCGCCCCAGCCCCAGCCCCAGGCACGAAGCCGATCCCACCCATCCAACACCCAACAGCAGTTCGCACCATCCTCCCGCTATCCGTGACCCCGCTCGGCGAGCCATATTTACTGACCGGCTCCGGGGACGTGATCCGCGTCTACGACGTCTCATCCCCAGAAGAGCCCGAGCTCATCGCAGAGATCGACGCCCACTGGCATGACGTGACGGCTCTGCGCCTGTGGATACGCAAGTCGCAGGTCGAAGGCGAGCCGGGGAAGGTCCGCGTGGAACCGTGGATCGTGAGTGCCAGCCTCGACGGCACGCTCAGAAGATGGAGGCTTGATGGTGAGCTGGACCACTGCTCAGTCCACGCACAGCGTTCTGACATTGATCGTGCAGACTTGCTGCATCCCCCACCGCCGAAGAAGGTCGTGGAGGAGGAAGCCAAGCCAGCAAGCCCTCCCGCTTCGACGACGGAGGCGCTGGACGAAGACGAAGAGCGAGAACTGGCAGAACTGATGGGAGAAGACTGACTATATATCCAAGCACGACGGAATTAAAGGCTACACAGTATCGTACACATACATGCAGAGACCTTGGACTCATCACAGCTTCGCCTGGGGCGCCACCAGGAGGCTTGTAGCGTTTTGTAGGCTCGTCGCAGCTGTGTTCACCAGCTCGTCTACACTGCAGGGTTGTTCAGTACGTCTATCCCTGTGCTCTGCGTAACACTTACATGTCTTTCGCTGGCCGGATGTCCTTGATAGACCCCGCAACTCTGCCCATAAGCCCTGCGAGACGGTCAGATACGACAATCGAGGATCACAGCGATCAGCAACCTACACATGCGGCCCTCCATGGACTTCTCAGGGTGCTTCTCAAGCTCAACTTCATGCGGGATCTTCCCCTGCGCAGTAAGCTCTGCGATCTCCTGCTCTCTACCATCCCTGGGAACGCACAAGGGTGCAAAGTCAGCGATATCCACGAGAAGCCTGGGAAGCACACTCACCAGCTGGCGACATAAGGCGTCTTCCGCACATGCATAGGGCGTCCAGAGTAGATGATGGTACGCGTGATATCGTCGTATCCCGCACTCAGGACTAGATCTTTGTGGACCTTCGGCGCACCAGCCTCCACGCTGGCGACGAACCGCGTGCCCACCCACACACCCGCTGCCCCGTATGACAGCGCCGCAGCAAGTCCGCGTCCGTCGGCGATACCGCCCGCTGCGACGACGAAGACCGGCTGGCCTGTGAGAGGGCTCTTGGCGTCCTTGCAAAGGTCGACGACGGCGGGGATGAGGATCGAGAAGGGCGTCTCGCCAGTGTGGCCGCCGCCTTCTCCGCCCTGCGCGCATATGATGTCTACGCCTGAGCGGAGAGGTAAGTTCGAAACAAGTATGACGAGGCGAGTGGAGGTTGCCTACCCTGAGCTAGTGCCTTCGGGACGTGCTTAGGATGGCCGACCATGCTGCGAGAGAGACCGTCTCGTGAGCACGAGGTGAGTTACAAAAGGCAGGGCCACCGACTTCATGACTACAACGCCAGCCGAGTGGAGCTTGTCGACCATCTCCTTGGGTGGGACGCCGACGGCGCAGACAAATAGCTTTGCCCCGCTCTTGACAATGACTTCCGTGAGGAGCGGGAGCTGGCCCTTCGAATAGTCGTACTGTGCAGGCGCGAGTGAGCTACCTCTACAGCGCTAGCGCAGACTCGTCGACGTACGTTGGTCTTGCGTGCATTCCCGCCCACTTGGGGGATTAGCAAGTCGATGCCGAACGGTGCGTTCGGGTCTTCGAGGTGGCTCTTGAGTTCGTCGATGTTGTCCTGGAGCATCTTCGGGCTCTGACGGACACCTCCAATGACACCAATCCCGCCTGCATTTAAGATTGTGAGCACACGCCTCCTATATCAAGTGAGGGAGATGCGTACCGGCATTCGTAACAGCTGCAGCCAGTCGCGGACCTGCCGCAACGTTCATCCCTGTTGCGCGGAAACGAGTCACGCTTCTGTGAGTGTATGGGGCATAGACTCCGAAGAGATGCTCACCGGCCAACATGACCGGATGGTTAATCTTGAATAGTTTCGTGAGCGGGGTCGAGAAGACTGGCGGAGAAGAAGGCATGGTGGGCTTCAATGTTGCGCGTCGGTCGTCGAGTTACGGAAAGACGTCGCTGTTCGCAGCAGCTACTTATGTCGGGGGTGGCTGAACGGTGCCTGCAACTCGAGTAGCCGGTGCCGGAGGGTCATGGGGTGGGTGTGCGGGACAAAGTCACAGTGCGGGCTAGTGCGGGGTCAAGGTCGCGTCGGTCGGCGCGAGAGCCCGTCCCGGTTCCCCGGTCCATTTGACACGCGAGCATCGAGCGTGCCTCATCGGGCGCTCCCGGTAAGCAGCCTTGCCCAAAACTTGCCTTCGCCATGTCCAGCTCTGCAGAAAAGTGCCCCATCGACCACAGCGCCCCCTCAGCTTCCTCCTCCTCCGCGACCGCAGACAAGTGTCCCGTAGACCACACACAACGCTCATCATGGGCCTCCATCCTCAGTCGGCAGTCACAAGACGGCCACGGGGCTGCAGAGTATCCCGACACGCCCCTTCCTCCGACCAACCTCCCGCTTGATCGCGAGACGTCCTCAATACCAAGACCAGATGGCTCCAAATGGGTCTACCCGTCACAAGCGCAGTTCTACGCAGCTATGGCGCGGAAGAATCACAATCCTCAGGAGGTGGACATGAAGGTCGTCGTTCCCATACACAACGCCGTGAACGAACGCGCGTGGATGGAGATCATGAAGTGGGAGACGGGGCAGGGAGGGGAGAAGTGCGGCGGGGTCAAGCTCGTCAGCTTCAAGGGCAGGCCGAATGACATGTCGCCCAGGGCGCGGTGGTACTCTCTACTGGGGTATGTCCCCCGTGTACTTTGACCAATAGCGTCCGGCTGATTTCTTGCGCCAGGTTTTCGCCACCGTTCGACCGTCACGACTGGGTTGTCGACCGCTGCGGGACCCGCATGCGGTATGTCATCGACTTCTACTCCGGACACACTGGAGGGCCGGCCTCGACGAACCTCTCATTCTATCTTGACGTCCGGCCTGCGCTCGATAGCTGGGAGGGCGTTCGGCTGCGTTCGGAGCGATTTTTGCGGCAAGCCTTTGGCCGTTTCTGGGGGCAGCCTTCAGCGCAGGAGAGTGCACACTCACGATCATAGATCACGAATGTTACACACCGCCTGCCTACTGTATGCCATACTGTACAACAGAACTAATGCTCGTCCCACTTCAACCGCGCCCGAGGTGTGCAGATACACAAACATACCAGAAGTTACATGACAAACAGATGCGCGTAGACAGGTCAATCACCGCTTGCTACGGGTCTTCAGCTTTTTGGGTGGAGGTCGTACTTCCTCCTCTTCGCTCTCGTCCTCGCTCTCGTCCGCCGACTCCTCCACTTCACTGACCTCTTCATCGTCGTCCCATGCTCCCTCGTCACCGCCACCTTCGCCATCATCATCTTCCTCCATCTCGGAGTGCTCCTCCTCATCTGCCTCTACCTCGTCTCCCTCGCCGTCATCGCCATCTTCACCGGCCTTGCCCTTCCCTTCTTTCCCTTCTTGAGCAGCTTTCTTCCTCTGCACATTCCGCTCCTGTTCTTCTCTCCTCTGTTTCCGCAGTTTCTCCTTTGCCGCGTGCTCCGCCTTCTGCGCTTTGACCTCGGCCTTGGTCTTCTTGACTGTAGCAAGCTGTCAGAATCGACTCCCACAACCGCAGCATCCCCAAACTCACCGATGTCGTGGTAGAGCACTCCGCCCTCCTTCCCGGGAACACCTTCCACGATCTTGATCAACCTGAGCTCCATCCTCGGCCCAATTTCATCCAGCCTGACCGCCCTCTTCTGGCCCTTCTTGTTATTCCGCCCAACGTAGTCGTCCGCGAGGTCCACGGCGTCCCCGTCATCCCCCCCGGCGCTGGACGCCGACGAGGCGGCGCTCTCGTACCCATCGCTAGATGGCCCAGGCTCGCCTTTGCGTCTTAGTAGGAAGTCCGCAACGTCCTTCTCGCTTCCGAGATCGAGCATGCCAGTTTGCGAGGCGCTCTTCGCGGTCGCGCCCTCGAGGATGCGCCGAATGCGCTTGGAGACACCGTACGGCTTGACGGTGATGAGGTAGTGGCGGAATTCCACGGTACCGTTCTCTGCATTGTACGAGATGAGGACGACGCGGCGTGCGGAGGAGAGGGAGAGGGAGTGTGGAGAGAGGGGAGGGAAGAGTGACTGGAAGGTCTTCATCATGAGCGTGAGGTGGGGCGGGGTTGTCGGCCCAGGAGGAGGAAAGGACGCGAGCACAAGCTGATCACACTGTGAGCACGTAACCGTGGGATGAGTAGCATGCCTGGACGCACCAAGGGCGGGGTGAGGTATTCCACTGTGCTCATGCTCCGTGCTCTCCGCGAGGAGTTGATGATGTCCTTCACCAGACTATACCTCTCCACCCTAAAGCTGAGCGTCGGACCAGCAGACAACCTGACAATCCGCATCGAAGGCGCGACGTCCGTCAGCGTGAACGCGAGCAGATGCGTGACCCCAAGCGCAGGTGCCATAGTCAAGAAGTCCTTCAACTTATTCCTTGTCCGTTCCTTCACTTGCACCTCAGTCAGCTCGGTGCAGCAGCACAGACAAAGCGTGGAGAACTGACCCTTAGCCTGCTTGCAGTATTGGGCTCCATGACCTTGCGCACGTCCCGCACGAGCTGGGTGAGCGAGTGTCCAACCTGGCCATGCTTGATGACGAACGACTTCGGCACGCCTTCCGCTGTCCCTGGAGCTGATGCGACGCCTCCCTTGAGATGTGTGCGGTTCTTTCGTCGACGAGCCATGGTTCAGGAAGAGAGCGCGGTGTGCAGAGGTTGTGCAGTGAGGCAACGTAGACGCCGGAGGCACAAGAATTTTGGGCGCTCACCGGTAGATCGAGATTCAATCGCGGTGGAACGGCGCGGAGAAGCGCCCATATACCAACGGTACGTTGTCGGTGGAGTGGCTAGTTGCCGCAATGTGGCTGAGTTTGGTGACAGTGGTGACAGCAGACTCATGTCGAGAATGTGCGGCCAGAACCAATATAAAATACAGCACTAAACCTGGATACAGTACCGAGAGAGCTAAGCCAGAACGGGGAACACGAGGAGGGAGAGTGAGCAATATACACAGATTATGGACAGCGAGGCGCAAGGACGGTAACGATAGCGAGCGTGAAAGGCACAGACAGCGCATTTGTAGTAAGTGACGATCTGATCAGCCTCGAGACAGTGCAGTCATACAGGAGTAGGCGGGACGACCCGGATGGAACGAAAGTGATACAACTCGGGAGCAAGGGTATGACTTCAACGAGTGAATGTATGTAGTAGACGGTCCAGATCCAGACGGGGGAGGCAAATATTATAGCGATACGACAAGAGACCCAGAAAGAGACAGAAACGAACGGATGGACAGACAAGATGAGGATCATGGGGACGGCCGTTCATCTCCGTACGTACGGCACGGCACGAGCAAAAGGCACCCAGTCCCCAAGACCGTGCCGGAAGCAAGGAGGCGGTCGCCTGATACAGCGCCGAGCTTCGGGTGCCACCTGCGCAACCGTGGCCGACAACGATGGCGAGACTAGAACTCCAGGAACTGGTATGCGACCGAATCGAACCGCTGTTGAATCGATGGCGGACGTTCTTCCCGGATAAGGCCGGGAATTTCCTCCGCAGGAGGAAGCGGGAGCTGCGAGAAGTTCCGCGTGTCATCGACGGTCGCAACATGAGGGATGATGGGTGCCTGAATATCGACAAACGAGTGAGCACGGACGCGACCGATTGACAGGCCAGCACGGCGAAAGTACTTACCCTGATCTCACGCCGCTCCAGTGCATCCCAGTCGACGCCTCGGAACCAAGGGTGGTCAAGCACATCTTGCGAGCCTCCAATCAGGTTGCCCAACCGCTTGCTACGGTCCGGATGCAAGAATGCCTTTATGATGTCTTTCGACAGCGGGTCTACCTGATTTGGCCAGTAAACCTTCCCCTTCAGGATCTTCTCGTATATGCCGTACGCGGTCTCGTCGAAGAACGGCGGGTAGCCCACCAGCATCTCATAGCAGAGGATGCCGCAAGCCCACCAGTCGGCAGCCTTCCCGTGCCCGTCGGACTGGATGATTTCTGGTGCGAGGTACTCCGGCGTTCCGCATAACGTCCAGGTACGGTCGTCTACAATTTTCGCGAAGCCGAAGTCGGTGA
The DNA here is from genome assembly GCA_004369055.1 of Polyporus arcularius HHB13444. Lineage (NCBI taxonomy): Eukaryota > Fungi > Basidiomycota > Agaricomycetes > Polyporales > Polyporaceae > Polyporus > Polyporus arcularius. Next base: position 27,790 of record ML211202.1, read on the forward strand.
GACGCAGATAGCCGCGCGAGTCCAACAGCAGGTTCTCAGGCTTCAAGTCACGGTAGATGATGTTGAAAGAGTGGAGGTACTTGAGCGCGAGGATGATTGTCGCAAGGTAGAAGCGAGTGACGTCGGCGGTAAACCGTTTTGCGCGGCGGAGATGGGTGAATAGCTCGCCGCCCGGGACGTATGACATGAGCATGTAGACGTTCAAGCTGTCCTGGAACGTCGCGTAGAGGTCGACAATGAAGGGGTGGCGGACACGGGAGAGGATGTATCGTTCTGCGTTCACGTGTTCGACTTGTCGCAGACGGACTATTTCCGTCTTGCGCAGGACCTTGAGCGCGAAGCAATTCGAGGTGCTCTGGGAAGATGACCCGCGTAGCCGCACTAGCAACACGCGACCGAAAGTACCCGTGCCTACGGCCCATATCGTTACAAGGCAGTTCTCAAGCGAAGGCGCACGGAGCACTCACCTAACGTGCCCTTCACCTCGAAGTCCGTCAGCTTGAGTGATCCCTTTTCGAGATGCGACTGCTCGTCCTCAAGGTGCCGCTGGGGTGGCCGCGGTGAGCTGGCCGGCGCGCGGACATCCACGTCCATGACATCTTGCTGATGGCTGCGCCTCCCTCGTCTCGAGTCTCCCTCTCTGAGGTGTGCTGGAGGGACAGATGGTTGGACTTGACCCCCGGGGCCGCTGTAGCGCGGCTCTGAATCGACGATGATGGCACCGTCGCCATCGTCGCTTCGTTCAGGGGACAGTGGCGGGGTGATGGGTCCGTCGCTCAGCATGCAATCGGAGTCGCGGCGGAAGAGATTGGAGTCCGGGGTGGTGGAGAGGGTCAGTGCAGTGTGGCTGGGAAGGGAGGTCGAGCGAAAAGCGGGATACACGGGGTGTTCCATACTGTTGGAAGCCATTAATGTAGAGATGCAGTAAACGCCTGTTCGCCGGTAGGATCTGGCGGCTGCGCCAAGGAGCTGTCAGTCCGGCGGGGGACGAATCTCCGCACAACACGTGCAGGGCAACGGCCACTCACCCTGACGATAATTAGAGGGGATGAATGGACAGGGCTACAGCGTGTTGCTCAATACATTCGGGTTCGGGGTTGACGGACTGAAATTTGTGACTGCGAAGCCTTGACGAGTCCACACAGCAGCGATGGGATCAAAGGGCTATGAGGAAGTCCAGCGCGGGGTCATGATACATGTTATATGCCAATGACGGAGAAAGTACTTACTATGACCTACTATCACCGCTGAAGCAGCTCTGCGCTCTGCGCGAGGCTATGATCGGGTGGTAGAGTACAGAGGTCGAGGCGGGTAGCACAGCGAGGAGCAGCCTGAGCCGGATGCCTGAGTAGTGAACGCCACGTGGTCATCCTCCCACGTGGCTTGATCGAACCAGTGAACTGTTTCCGCTGCCCAGCGCTTCCTCGCCGCCGGCTCGGTGATTGAGGGCTGAGGCTCGTATGCAGGTCGCCGAGGGCAATATTAATGACCGTGAGTCCCAGCGCGCTGTCCATAAAACTTGTCAACACTTTCGGACCGGGAAGGTAATTTGAACATCTAGGGGAAGTCCTCGGAACAACAGTATGCCATACAGTCACGGTAGGTATGTCGCAAGCTCCCCTCTCGCAATGGCGGAGTTACCAGCAACCAACGTACCGGCGGCCGTCCTTACCTCGAATAAATATGGACCAGACGACCTGATTCTCGGAAATGTCGGCAGGATATTTGCAGCAACGACCTGAAGGCAGTACCTTAACATTGATAGGACGTTCACAAGTCGCAATTATTTTCGACGACTGGGACTTCACAAGTTGTACAACTTATACCCATTGCCCCAGAGTGACCAGACTGCACTGTTGCGTTCGTATGCGTTGAGGTGACGCAATTGAGAGAGGCCAAGGGGATGTCCCATTCCTTGCTGCCGGCGATTCCATGCTCTTATTAAAGTACATGTTAGAATGAGGTAGATATACATACATGATCGAAGCATCACGGGTCAAACGCGAAGGTGGGTGCACCGTAGATTGCAGATATGACCTTGACATCCGCATCGGCGCCGCCCGCACCTGCGCCGATGTAAAGAGGAACGAAGTGGTCTGCACGAGGATGCGCCGAGCGGAATCCGCGGTGTTTCACAAGGTTGATCATCGCTTCTTTCCTTCCGGCGGGCTGTTTGTCACAGATCAGCGGACTGCTCGATAGAACTGGCGAAGCACGTACATCTGCCACAGTAACTGCGTCCAATATAGCCTGATTGAACTCCTTCACCACGGTATTGGCAAGTGCTTCCGAGAACGACGAGAAGTCCCGGAGATTGTGTACTAGGAGACCGCCGGCGAGGACAAGAATGCCTTCCCGTCTACGTCGGAGGCATCAGCGGTAAGCATCACAGCGGCCGTCTGTCTATTCACCTGAGCGGTGCTACCACCTCTCCTAACGCCCACTCCTTCTGCGGGTCCAAGCTCGCGTCCATGGACACTTCGACAATGGGGATGTCCGTGAACTCCTCGCCGAACATGAGGCGGAACGGAACGAAGACACCGTGGTCGAGGCCCGGGCCGCTGAACCCTCGACCGTCCGCTCCCCGCGCCTCGAGCTTAGAAGTCGTCCGCGCCAGGTAGCCGGCCTGAGTGTAAGTATGTTGCATTAGAACCACGACGTTCCCGCATTCATAAACAACAGCGCTCACGTCCTTGTACAACTGCACGACACGCTGCGACAAGGCGGAGTCGCCGCGTGACTTGAACTTAAGCTCGTATAGTTCGGGGTCGAAGCCGAAGTAGTCCATCAGAAGGGGATTCTCGTCCCCGTAATCCGTCACTGCGCGGGCGACAAGTCAGAGTTCAATATACCGGATATGTGCTGTGGAACTCATGGAAGACATACCGAGACGCTCTCCCTGGGTTTCCCAGTGGGCGCTGAACACCACGATGCCCTTGGGGTTGTACTTCCTGAGCAGTGCGGGCCCGAAGTCCTTCAAGAAGGTCCCAAGAGGTCCGGTTGGGCCCATAGCCTTGTAAACTTCGCCCATTCCCCGTGCATTTGCACTCTTCTCTGGGAAAGCTAGCATGGGGGACCCGTGTCCAAAGAAGAATGCGGGGATCTTGTCTGTTCTAGCGGGCAAGTCATCGAGGGCTTTGCGCCACTCTTCCTGGGTCTTCGGAAGTGACGGCTTAGTTCCGCTGGATGTAGACATCGTGGTAAACGAGACAGGCGCGATGACGCGGGGCAGATGGCTTTTGAACCGAAACACGATGGCCGCTGAAAGGATAGAGAGCGCAAGTAGAATCAGGGGTCTGAGGGAAGCCACGGTGAGAGATGTTGAATTCTGAGATTTCGTGGACTTTAGGCGGGTAGAGTACTTACCAGCTGTGCTATATACGACCGATTGTGGCTTACGCCATTATGCTTATCCAGCTGACTGTAACGCAGACCAGGCTGACAAGAAGCTTTCAGTCACTGTCATTTCTGACTTGAAACGTAGTGTGATATGCTGCGCCAGCTTTCGTATCAGGAGGTCGAGATGGGCGACGGAAAGTAGGAAGTTGTCGCTGACCTTGAGCCAATTTAGCGCATTTTTTATGCTGACTATAGCATCAAGCGCCAGAACGGCATGAGCGGTCCGGAACCTTTGGGCGCTCAAGTATTGCTCATCTCAGCCACTGCAATCTGAGCCACACGTACATCTCTCTGCCTGGTACCACCACCCATTACCTGTATACTTCCGCTTCTATCACAGAATACTCGGACATGGCTCAACGAAACAGCTGGCTGCGAGGCACGACTATTCGCAAGTCGGGCCCGTCGACTTCCGCCAGCACTCGTACAAGCACACCGCAATTACCCAGTACCTCCATGTCAATATTTGCAGGAGGTGTGAAGGACCCATCTGGACGGACGGTTGAATATATCGTACATACGAGTCTGCATACAACTTCTTTACTGGTCTCATCTCCACCTGCAGGACATGAACGAGAAATGTCCAGTGTGCGACTCAGACGCATACCTCAAGCCCGGCCTACGTCTCCTCGTTAGCAGCTGCTACCACAAACTGTACGTATCACTTCGCCTGACACGACACCGCTCGCTCATACATCACTAGGTGCAACGGTTGCGTAGAGGTACTTTACGCTACCGGATCAGAAGTTTGCCCCACCAAAGGCTGCAACGTGATCAATCGCAGGCTGAGTTACACGCCACAAACATTCGAGGACCTTACAGTTGAAAAGGAGGTTGCAATTCGGCGAAGGTTAGCCAAAGAGTACGTGTCCTTATTGTTCGAATCCTCGTCATACCTGGCGGAGCGAAATTGCGCTCGCGGCCAAGGACCTTCCGAATCGGAGTGATGCGGAAGGCAAAGTTTATACTAGTCAGTACATACTGGTATATTGGCCTCGCGTCCGCTTAGGTGTTAGCCATGAGCGCAGAAATCATTTGGGGAGGTCAGAGTGGGGTGCAGCACAGCGCAGAGTCTAACAGTTCCATAGGTTCAATAAGCGGCGGGAAGACTTTCCAGACCTGCGGTCATACAATGACTATCTCGAAGAGGTGGAAGAGATTGGTATGTCTTGTTCTCACCTCCCCCATTCTTGCTGCTCAACAATGTCATAGCATTCAATCTCATCAATGACATCGATGTCGCTGAAACCGAAGCGCGAATTGCCCGCTATCACCAAGAGAATGCTGAGCTCATTGAGCTCAACAAGAAGCGTGAGCAGGAGTATCAGCGCTATCTGCAGGAGCAGGAAGAGATGGAGAGACAGGAGCGCGAGCTTCGTGCTCAGGAACTGCGCCGCATCGAGACGGAAGAGCGCGAAGAGCGGGAGAAAGGCAGACAGGCGATCATCGACAAGCTCGAGACCTCCGACAAGGATGCCGCACGCCTTGTCGCAAAGTCTCGCATGGAGACGCAGCGCCGAGCCTCAGCGCGTGCCGCGTCATCTTCGTCCGCCTCGTTCAACCAGAGCAACGCCCGCCTGCTACGTACTCGCGCGACGCAGAGCGCTGTGGTTCCGGATGTTCCCCACGTGCCGCTGCAGGACAACTACTACGCCTACGATGACATGTTCCAAATGCGCGAGACGTACCACGACCCGGTCAGTGAGGCCGTGCGCCGCGACAGGGAGGGTATCATGCGTGCCGGCGGGTACCGGGTCGACCAGGCTTGGGAGCGGGCGTTGCGGTTCGCTGTCGCGGGACTGGACACTGCGCCTTTATCTGGTATGCCGGCTCCTCCTCCCGAACCCATGGCTGTTGACTCTGAAGGCCCCGCGGACGCAGTCATGGTTTCGGCGTAGCAGCGGAGTCCCATGCTCGCAGTGTTCCCGCTCGTCATCGTCTATTCCATATGTTGTCCCTTGCTCTGCAGATCATCGAACTGTTGTTCAATATGTTTCGGACATTGTGCTGTAGTATTATCACCGTCCTCATGGATATACATGTCACTTAGTCTACCCAAACCCTACTAATGCTACACAGGTGTGTGCCAGTCTGAAGAATGTATTTAACGACCAAAATGAGGGCGATCATCCTACTACGTAAGGTATAAAATCCGCAGCGATATGCATATCGTATGGGGGACATACGCTAGCAGACCTTCAAGCTTGTGACTTCACGCCTGTTGCGTTTCTCATGCTCGGACAAGGGCTCCTCTAGAGGGAAATACAGAATCTGGTATTTCTTCTTCTTCCTACGGGTGATGGAATGGTGTTACTATCATGCTCAAGGCATGCAGGCACTTATAGCAAGTAGTGAGAGACTTACTTCAGCGACTTTCCGTCGATTCGGAACACCTTGAGTACGTCGCTGGGGTTCAGGTCGTCAGGTTGGTTGCGCTGGGGTGGGGCAGAGCCTCCACCTGGTCGTCGAGCTGGCACCTCTTCGTCGTCCGTGATGACAATGACGTCTTCGTCGTCGGGTTCACGTCCTATGCGTTTGCGCTTAGACGAGCCAGCCTGTACGTCCGGAGACTTGCGCTTGTGAGACCTCATAGTCTCGACCGGATGCAACACGTGGTGTAGAACCTTCGCCGATTTGGATGGGCTCGAGGGATGGCCAACCCGCGCTGTATTGATATTGTGGTGCTGCAGGCCAGCTTGCCGGATGCTCAGAGGTATGCGTCTATGTTCGTGTGAGCTCAGCTTGGATGACAGAGGCAAGCCAGACTGCAAGGATGCGCACTTCGCTGGATCAAAGGTCAGGAGATTGAGGCCGCCACCCTTGACTCGCTCGCATCCTACGATTGTCCTTGAATGACCACTATGCTGCAGAATGATAGGCAGCTTGTCGGTGACAATGACTGGACGCGCCCCTCGCAAAGCATCCCCGACGGTCAGGGATTTGGGCTGAGGGTCGCCACCAGAGAAGTAGTCCAGAATCCATTGGAGAAGTGGTTCGACGCCTGAGGAGGAGAGTAAACCTGGAGAATACCTGACGCTTGAGCTGGTAACACACCAGAAGACAGCTCAAAGTCAACCAGCTGCGCCCTAAAGGATTCGGCTGAGTACGTGTAAGCTAAAGAGAAGAGACCTTGACCCACGAGATACCGCGATATGTGAAAGCCACATATATGTCTGTTCGCGGATAAGCACACACACACATTTACAGGAATGAGGCAGGGGCAAACCTGCTGTTCCAATCCATTTGGGCGTGTCCAGCAATTCACGTCCCAGTTGAAAGGCACCTTCTTCGTCGTAACCTGTTTAACAAGTAAGGGCCGCCGGGCTGCTGTGTGGGAACCGACGCACCATCTCTCCAAGCCCTTTCCAGCAGGATCTGGAAGTTGCGAATCCCTGGCGGCACAGGGGCGTCCAGTAGCGGAAAGTATAAAGGCTGACGTTGTTGGTCCATGAGGGCAGCACACGCCATTAGATAATTTCGGTACCTGGGGTTGGATCAGCATGGAAACAAGGAGACGTTGGGACGCACACACCCGCAGCCCCATGTGCGATCCCAAGGTTCTCCCTGCACATGCACCGCCTGTTCGAAACATAGCCACGCGCGTTCAGTGGGGCCCCGGTCGTGGGATCGTGTGAGTGCTTTCTTGAGCACAGGTATCAATCCTGAGTTTCGCGAGCAAGTTAGAATGAAAAGTGGGATTTAATGCAGCAGGGCTTACCAGGGCTGAAGTTGTGTGGTGGCTCTGTTGTCTGCAATGCATGCCAGAATACATTCTTTTCCTCGTTTGTCATGTTGCGGCTCGGAAATGAGAGTGCCTTGAAGCCCGCCGTAGAAACATGTTTCCATGAAGACTTGGAAGGCGACTTGGCTGAGAAACTTGTGGCGGGTGGCCTGTACCCGCCCTTCGAGCCTCCGGACGCTTCGTGTATCACGTTGATATTAGTGCCTAAGTGCAAGGAGATGATCAAACGCAACGTACTTTGAGGCTCGTCTGAGAGATGCTCCTCGTAGTGATGTCCACGCTGACGCGCTGACATCTGAGTCAAGTCCAAGGAGCATAGCTGACATAGAAACTTGTTCCTTAACGGACCGAGCAGGTCAGCCACTTCCGCCGACGCCACGTTCACATGCACATACGGATGATTATGGGCTACGAACTCAATCTCGTCGTCCGTGATGGCGCTTCCTGTGCCAGGCATTTCAAAGATACTTGAGGACTTGGACTGTCAGCTGGTAGAGCGTACTTCGAGGCTGCAGTTCTGTGGAGTCCGAGTTAAAGTAGCGTGATGCTTACGCGCCCGCGTCGCGTCTGTATGAGCGTGATTCCGTCACGTGCGTGCGTCACAGGGCGACGCAAGCTCGACGCGCGTCGAACTCAGAAACACCAAGTCCCTGCCTTGCACGCTCTCTTACTACTCTCCCCACCTCTGCAGCTATGTCCAGGTCTTACGATCGCGGTATGTATCACCTCCAATGATTGCTATGAGTTATCTAACACGTCTGCAGCTCTCACTGTCTTCTCCCCGGATGGCCATTTGTTCCAGGTTGGTGGCGGACGGACAGTGTGCCTGATGTGTGTATCTAATGCATTTCGTTCGCAGGTAGAATATGCATTGGAGGCCGTACGGAAGGGAACCTGTGCGGTACGTGATTGTGTTACTCCGCCCGCGTAGCTCTGACATCTCTCCAGGTCGGCGTGCGCGGGAAGGACGTCGTTGTGCTCGGTGTAGAGAAGAAGTCTGTCCTCCAGCTGCAGGATCCTCGGACTGTTCGCAAGGTCGCCATGCTGGACGACCACGTCTGCCTTGCCTTCGCTGGTGCGTGTCTTCGCCTGTGCAACTTGTAGACAACTACAGAACGCCATACAGGCCTCACCGCGGACGGTCGTGTCCTGATCGACAAGGCGCGCATAGAGTGCCAAAGCCATCGCTTGACCGTGGAGGACCCTGTCACGGTCGAATATATCACGAGACATATCGCCGGAATTCAGCAGGTGAGTAACTCATACTTCCTGTATGCAATGGCAACCAGAGCATGTCGCAGCGATACACGCAATCGGGAGGTGTTCGCCCATTCGGCATTTCTACTTTGATCGTCGGATTTGATCCACATGACACAAGACCACGCCTCTACCAGACCGAGCCTGGAGGTATATACAGCGCTTGGAAGGTCAGCAAGCTCGCTTCTGGGATCCAGTACGTTTGCTTAGTATGTTCCCTAGGCGAATGCCATCGGTCGGTCGTCGAAGACTGTGCGCGAATTCCTGGAGAAGAACCACAAGGATGACATGTCTCGAGAAGACACGATCAAGCTGACCGTAAAGAGCTTGCTCGAGGTTGTCCAGACTGGCGCCAAGAACATCGAGATCAGCGTCATGGAGAGCTATGGGAAGATCACAGTACGTAGTTGGTATCTACCAGTTGTGGCCGACTAACAGGTGATATACAGAGCCTAGATTTGGCGCAAATTGAGGCCATCGTTGCAGAGATCGAACGCGAGAAGGAAGCCGGTGCGTTGAATGAGTTCCACACTTCGCAATGTAGCTGAAATGACATCTTAGAGGCGGAACGGAAGCGATCCAGGCTTGCTGCCACGGCAGCGGGGCAAGCAGCGATGTCGCAAGCCGCGGGTGGCTCGGGGCAGTGAGGACGTTGACTTTCTCAATTGTATTGTATTACCAGCCTCTGGACTCTCGTACTGCTGTCTGTATCGTGTCCGTCAACTTGAGTGACCAATCAAAACGCAGGTGACACGATTCAGACGATGTGGCACTTGCGACGGTAAACGTAGGTCAGACGCGTGTAAGCGCTCTTGGCGAGCGCGATTGTCGTCACTGGACACGTCCCATTCCAAACTCAAGACACGACCACCATCTACTGTTTCTCTCATTTTCCCTTTGGCTGGACAGCATGGATCCAGCCAGTGCCGGTAGCTCTAAGATGGCTCTCTCTGTGTCTGCGAAGCACATATTGCTGTCCGAGATACTCTCCGTTACGTCTGTGATGCGCAAGAACTCTAGATGGGCTCTGTCAACACCGTCGTTCACCACACGCGACTCTGCACTTGCTACCAGTCTTGGCTTGCGGGTGTCCAAGAGCTCGCTAAACACATACGCGTCCGGACACGGGAGTACAGAGCAGGAGCTCATGACGGGCTTCCAGGAGCTGAAGCGACTTGTGAAGGACGTCGAAGGTGAGCTACTGTCTATGAACGCCAATCATTGACTCAACAGACGAGAACTCTGCCCAGATATACACTCATTACCGCTCAGTACGCTCCTTTCGCCATTCCTCGCGATCATCCGCTCCCCACTGTCTACGGGACCCATCACTTCTGCTGCCCTCACCGCCATACACAACTTCTTCTTATGCGGGCTTTTCTACCCGGAAGCCATCTCAGTAGGCAGCACTCTTGCGGAACTGAGCAGCGCGCTCTCAAGTTGCAAGTTTGAGGCCAGCGACTCATCCGGAGACGAAGTGGTCCTCCTCAAGATCATGGCCGTCATTCACGACGCCATGTCCGGGAGCGTAGGACTGATGTTGGGAGACATTGAAATATGCGAGATGTTGGAGACTGTCCTAACTACGTCATGTCAGATGCGGTTAAGCGGTATGTCTAGTACAGCCCTTTTCGGGGCTTCGAATGTTAATGCATGTCACCAGAAATCCTCAGACGATCTGCGGAGGGAACCCTGCACCAACTCGTGAGGACAGTGTTTGCTCGCCTGCACGACTTCGACCCGGAAACCGAGGAGAGGAAGCTCGCGGATGACGGCGAGTTGGAAGGCAGCGACATGAAGATGAGCATGTCGCCATCTGTACTCCAATCAGAGCAGACACCGTCGCCAACAGAGCCGCTTGAGGAGCAATCAGGTAGCGACCAAGGGCAGCAAATCGATGCTTTCCCTCAACTTGATCATCCACCGCCTGAGACCCCAAGTGTTCCTCGAGCTCCATGTGAGTTTACTCACCCATGTGACTACTCATTGCTGAAGTTGTCCCGTAGACGGTTTGCCGTCGATTCTGGAGCTCCTGCGCGTACTCATCAACATTCTCGACCCAAATGATCAGGCGCACACGGATTCAACACGTCTAACTGCTCTGCGGACATTGAACGTCGCATTCGAGGTGTCTGGAACCCGCATATGCGCGTATCCCTCGCTCTTCGCTCTTGTTCTTGACCATGGCTGCAAATATCTCTTCCAGCTTGCGCGCTCTGACCATCCAGTGGTCTTGCAGACCGCCCTCCGTACTATCGTCACGATGTTCGAGACGATGCGACCAAAGCTGAAACTCCAGCTGGAGCTCTTCCTGGCATTCACGATCGACAGACTGGCGAATCCCGTGCCTTCAGGGCCAAAGAACGCATTGGCACAGAAGGCATTGACTGGCTCTCCCAGAGGGGGCACACCCGTACCAGGCACCCCCCTGCTTGGGCCTCCTGAATCGGATCCAGAGAAGATCCCTACGACACCCCGGCTGTTGGTGCCTCCTGCTCGTGGTGATACTCGGGAACTGCTCCTGGAGACTCTTTGCCAAATCTCTCGCCACCCAAGCTTCATGGTCGACCTGTACACGAATTATGACTGCGACATGAACTGCGAGAACATGTTCGAGCGCCTCATTGAATTCGCAGCGAAGGTAAGTTATGTGCTCTCTCTCTCTACTCCGCCCACGCATACACCCATCGGTTTACAGGGTATCTATCCTGCTCAAAGCATGGGGGGTCCGGATCATCAACAACAGAATGCTCAGTATCTTTGCTTGGACTTGATACTTGCGTTTGTCGGCCGAATGACCGCGAGGGCAGAAGGCGTATGTTATATGACCCCGATTTCGATTATCTGTTCTGACAAGCTCATTTAGGCGAGCGAAGCGTGGCCGATAGTGAGCGTTTCGCTTCGCTTCAGTGTGGGGGTTGCTGATGGTACTTAGGATTTCCCTCCAGCGGAGCAACTGCAAAGCACGAAGTCGAAGAAGAAGCTCATTCTCACGGGTGCAGCTCGCTTCAATGCGAAGCCCAAGACCGGTCTAGCCTTCTTGGAGGAGAACAAGTTAATCTACAACGACCCCGAAGAGCCTCGGCCGCTCAGCCTTGCGAAATTCCTGAAGAGCTCTGCTCGCATTGACAAGCGCTTGTTGGGTGATTTCATCTCGAAGCCGGAAAATCTTGAGCTGCTCAAGGCCTTCATGACTCTTATGGACTTCAAAGGCGTACGTACTAGAAGGAAAGATTGAGCTACGCTGGGCTCCCATCTCACTGCGCCGTCGCAGAAACCCGTCGCCGAGGCAATGCGTGAGTTGTTGGAGACTTTCCGGCTACCCGGAGAGTCGCAGCAAATCAATCGGATCACGGAGACATTTGCGGAGGTTTACTTCGCCACCGGCCCTGGTACGTGCGCAGTCTGTCGTACCTTCATGATGACTCACGCACTGCTAGATGAGGTGAAGTCTCAAGATGCGGTTTATGTGCTTGCGTACTCGATCATCATGCTGAACACGGACCAACACAACCCGCAAATCAGAGTGAGCCGCCACGACATGGCCTTTTCCTTCTCATGCTGAACATAGAGCAGAAACGCATGACGCTCGAAGATTACAAGCGGAACTTGAAGGGTGTGAACGATGGCAGCGATTTTTCGGATGAGTTCCTGGTAGGTTCGGATGGTTTCCGGCTGGAGCCTCTCGCTAATCGGCAGCATAGTCAAACACCTACGAATCAATCCGCAGGCGGGAGATTGTGATGCCTGAGGAGCACACAGGACAGCTGGGTTTCGAATACGCGTGGAAGGAGCTGCTCGCGCGTACGCGACAAGCTGGTACGCAGCGTTCCATTCCAGAGACCTCTTTTGGAGGTGCAGCTCACGTTATGTGTGATGTGTGCAGGTGACCTTTTGACATGCAACACATCCTTATTTGATGCGGACATGTTCAAGGCCGTGTGGCGATCAGTCGTCTCTGCGATTGCCTATGCCTTCATCACCTTCGAGGATGACTACATCATCGAGCGCGCCATCTCTGGATTCCGTCAATGTGCCACGCTCGCAAGGCATTTCGATATGCCCGATGTCTTCGACTTCGTCGTCATATCACTATCACAGGCTACTTCGCTCTTGTCGGAGGCACAGCCCTCGCAGGTGCCCAACTATCCTGTGGTGGATATTGACGGACAGCCCGTCACAGTGTCTTCTCTCTCTGTCAAATTCGGCACGAACTTCAAGGGCCAGCTCGCCGCAGTGGTCCTCTTCAACATCGTCAATGGCAACGCGAATGCCCTGCGGGAAGGTTGGACTCAGGTGCGTCCCGTTGTCAATCATGGATGCGTCAACACTAACACAGAATTCTCCTTCAGATCTTTGAGATGTTCCAGACATTATTCTTGCACTCTCTCTTGCCAGCGCGTATGCTTCAGATGGAAGATTTTCTTGGTGGAACGTCCGTCATCCCCCTCCGTCGCAGTCAACCCGCCAGGACAGCGCCAAGATCAGACGGTCTCCTCTCCGCGCTGTCATCGTATCTCATGACGCCGTATGGCTCAAGCACCGATGCTCTAGTGCCGGACGCTACGGACGCAGACGTTGAGAAGACGCTCTGTACGATTGACTGCATCTCGACGTGCCGCCTGGACGAGTTGTACTCGCAGATCATGTAAGTTTTGTTTGATTCCCTAAGACATGCTGTTGGTGCTCATCATAGTCTGGAAGGCAACTAGAGCCAGAAGCGTTGGTCGCGGCCGTCCGTGCTCTCGAGGCACTCGCGCACGAACGCACTGTGGCAAAGCTCAAGCTCGAATCTGATGAAGTTGCCACTGCGCAAGCATCTCAGGGCGGGGAATACACTTTGCCATACGACCCTGCAGCAGTCTTCTTGCTTGAAACCATGGTCAGCATCGCACGTCAAACGCCACAGCATATTGAGGAAGTTTGGTATGTAGACGTGTCGAAGTGTACTTGTGTCCGCTCTGACTTTCTTACAGGCCCATCGTCTTCGAGCATCTCTCCGCACTTCTTGCCACGCCGACGCAGTACAGCATCCTACTCATCGAACGCGCTGTTGTCGCGTTACTTCGACTGTGCCTAATTCTAGCGGAACGGGTAAGTGAATGCATTGTGCGCATTGTGATATTTATTGGCTCATGAGCGATGCAGCATACCCTCCGGGATCAGATATACCTGTCCTTCGACCTGCTTGCCAGGTTACCACCAACAATAGAGAGTGCCGTCGCAGGGCAAGTAGTCGCGGGTCTCACCCTGATCTTGCAACAACACCCGGACATCGTCCGCTCACAGACTGAGTGGAATGTGGTCTTTGCTCTCCTTCGCTCGACCATCTCGCACCCAGAGGCTTCGAGACAGTCCTTCGAGATCCTTGCAGGTCTTGTGGCAGAGAACAACCAAGAGCTCGTCACGCCAGACAACTTCACCGGGCTCGTGAATGCGCTAGATGACTTCGCTACCGCGGCCGGCATCGCCGTGGACGCTCAACAGCAAGGGAGACGCACGCAGTCACTGACGGCTGCCAAGTGAGTATGACGATGTCCGCGATCATGTCCACGGCTCACATGCTCATCAGCTCACCTATTGTCGAACGCGGACGCAAGGCCGTCGATATGATCGCTGACCTCAAGAAGTGCTGGGCTAGATTCGAGGAAACGGCTGGTATACGGAAAAGTCAAGGTAAGTCTGCCTACGCGCTTATGCACCTTCCTGATACTGACTTTGCATAGTGTGGAGACAATTCTGTCTTCCTATACTGGTTTCCTTGGCTCGTCAAGCGTCGAACACCTCGCGCGAAATCAGGAATACAGCCATCGTACATCTCCAGCGCATCCTCCTCGGACCGCATCTGCCTCTGGACGACGGTAATCACAATCAGATTGAGGAACTCTTCAACCGCGTCATCTTCCCGCTTCTCGACGAGCTGCTCAAGCAGCAGGTCTTCATGCGAGATCCGATGGGCACGCCTGAGACACGCCTGCGCGCATCTGCGTTGTTGTGCAAGGCGTTCATGCAATTCGAGGCGCGCGAGGGCCAGACGGCAGACATCCGCGTACTGTGGATACAGGTCCTCGACCTGCTCGACAGGCTCATGCACGTCGATCGGCGAGATCAGCTGGTACGTCTGCCCCGACCAACCCGGAATGAACAGCAGGACGCGAAAAGCTAACTGCGTTTGTGCATATACAGTACGAAGCGGTGCCGGAGTCGCTGAAGAACGTGCTTCTGGTCATGAACGCCACCGGCCTCCTGGTTCCGCCAAGCTCGCCCGAGGACGACAGAGATGAGCACCAGATTGCCCTGTGGGCAGCGACGCACGAGCGGATCGAGCGGTTCCTGCCCGGATTCTTGGACGAGATTATCCCTGCGCCACCACCGAAATCTGCCATCGTTCCTGCTCCGGCAGAACCACAGGCCCCGAGTTCATAATCGTCCTGTCATCGTCGCACTACTGTTGTTGCACTAGTATATTTATGCATAGTTATCTCCTGGAGGCAGCAGCCTCAGCTTATGTTGATGGCGAGATACATGCGTGTTGTGTGACCCCTGTGATCGGCGAGACTACCCAAAGGACCGAGAACAGGATAGACTGATCGCAATGTGTTCGGTGCGGAGAGTTGTATGTTTGACAGCGAAAGCAAGGTGCGTGTCGATGGATGGTTAATGGCATTATGCGTGCATTAGTGCGCTAGACAGTAAAGAGACGAAATTCCAACGCGGGCTCTACGGGTATGGTAACGGGGTAGGTAGTAGATAGTGACAGTACTAATGAGACGGATGAGACGAGGGAGAAAACAGAACAGCACCGGTACGTGTGTAGCTAGCACATAACTCATTCATAACAACATCATTAGGGATTAGGGGAAACAATCCAATCTTTACATTCCGTCCTTGCCTCCGAAAGCCCGATGCGATAGAGTCTCGGCACCACTGGTGTCACTGCCATGTCAACCGCGGGCGGTCAACCGGTCAAGGATCGTTGTTCGGCCAGCTGTTCTCGGCCTTGAGCTTGTCGATCATGTCCCGGAGCGCGTCGTGGTTGAATTCCGGCCGCTTGAGCTTGTAGCCGATGATGTTCTTGATCTTGTCCGCGTTGAAGGCGACTACGTGCTTCTTCAAGTTGTAGACGTCCATGTATGACGAGAAGTGGGTGTTGGGGATGGGAGGCTTTGAGGTGGTGATCATGGTCGTCCAAGTGCTCACATGGACCTCATTGATATCTTCAATGATGTCCTCGAGGCGGAACTGTAAGGTCGCGAGAAAGATGTAAGATCTCTGCTACGGACGTGAAGAGAAGGAGTCGCACCTTCGCAGCGATGTTCGTCACGAAGTTGTGGAAGTCGAACGTCGTGCCAAAGAAGGACGTGATGACGTTACCCAGTTCGACGAACGTGAGTTTCGAATCATCCTCCTACGAAATTTTTGTCAGACAACGGGTGGGAGCTCGACTGCAGACAACTCACGATGTTGAAGAGAGGCGCGATGACCTTCTTGGACGGAGGAACCATGCCTTCTACC
This sequence comes from Polyporus arcularius HHB13444, assembly GCA_004369055.1. NCBI lineage: Eukaryota > Fungi > Basidiomycota > Agaricomycetes > Polyporales > Polyporaceae > Polyporus > Polyporus arcularius. Next base: position 43,703 of record ML211202.1, read on the forward strand.
TCATCAACCTTACTCTTCTCGTTCTTGAAGGCGATCTCCTCGCCGGCGAGTGCGTCAGCCTCTGTCCGGCCTGTCTTCGCCATCCATTCTGCAGCAGCCCACATCGCACCAACGATGTCGTCCACGTGGACTGTATGTGATGGGTATTTTCCGGGAGAATTCCTGGCGTACTGTGAGAGTTGTTCGCCAGCAGGTGATCAACAGCACTCACAAGGCCTTCATAGGCTGCTTAAGGTGACCATAGCAAGCGGCGACAGCAATGAAGGGAACCAGCGCTAGATAGGACAGGATCCAGGTGAACGGACGTGCAAAGCATCGCTGGGGTGAAAGACGTACCAGTGTAGTTGATGTAAGGACCATAAGGGAGTGCTGTCCGGACAATGACAAGGTTGAGGCTGCCCAAAGTTAGTTGACGTGCACGAAGGACCAATAAAATCGGGACTCACTCCTCGATCGCGCCTAATGCACGCAGAGCCTCATGCCACCATGTCCCGAGAACGCCCTCGGGCTTGACCTCCTCCTTCTCATCATGCGACCCGCTCTCCTTGCACTGATAAAAAGGGTGCTGTATCCGGACGTATGCCTTGACTTTCCGCTTCGCCGCCTCAAGTCCGACCAACCGCGCGATCTTAAATGTGTGACTAATTTGGATCTGCGAGGCGCATCACACGAGCCGAGTACGACAGGTGCGCTAAGCGGGCTGCGAGGCGCAGACAATGCGAGGCACTCACCCCTTCTGGCCGGTCCCATTGGATCTCGCCCGTGAGGTCGAAGATGTAGTCAAACGGCTCGTTTCCTTCTCTTGGGTCGAAACACGATGCGACAGTTGCTTGAAAGAGAAGAGGAAGGGAGCTCGGTGACCGCAGCGACAAAGTAGTCGCGGGGAGACTTACCAGCAACCGTGAGATTTGCCTGGCGGTACTCGACGTTGGGCTGCTTCAGGACATTCGGGAAGACTGAACCAAGGTATCTGTGCAGCGGTGTGAATGGCCGGGCTCCCACAACCATAGTAGCCGAAAGAGCCTTACGTAGTAGCAGGCGCAACGGAGTACTTGTCCACGATGCGCAGATTCTGCGCGGGCGAGAGGGTTGGGACCATGACAATCGGGCCATAACGAGCAGAAGGTGCATACCTCGACAAGCCGCTCACCACCATCGGGCGGGACGAGGAGGGCAGCGAGATGTCGTGAGCAGGTGTTGAGGCCGCCTGGGTTGCGCGTGCCGCGGTGTGCGTCCATGATGAGCGGCGGGTCGGGGGGCGGAGGGAATACACGCACCGAAGATGATCGCGTTTGGCTTCCTGGACATCGGGGGAGACGGCGAGGAGCGCAGGGGAGAGGGAGAGCAGAAGTCGAGAGAGATTGGGACTGGGTGATCAACGACGATTTAGCAGAGCGTGGATGATGGGCAAATGTCCGTCCCAGCGTAACCGAGCCGGCTGTGGCTGTCCAGATACGGCAGGTAGGAATCGATCTCGATCAACGAGACTGGCCTCTTCGCTGTCTGCAACGACGGCGACGGCGTGGACGGGAGGTGGAAGAACGGCGAGCACGACCAGGACGCGCGCGATGGCCCTCACAGTTTTCAGCGCGGCCGCAGCCAGCCAGGCGCGATCACCTCGGGCTCGACTTCAGCCCTGCCACAGCCGCCCATATCCAACGGCCCGACAGACAGCACGACGGGTAATAGCGCGTAATTCATCCTTCCATAGTCTCGAGTAAGTACACCTCCTTCGCCGCCTCACTTCTTGGGGTATGCAGACCGCAGGTATCGGTACACAGACGAGAAGTCCTTGTTCGCCAGCTCCGGGTCCTCGCTAACCACGTCCGCGTATACCTTCTCCGCCAGCTGCCCCATAGGCAGCGGGGACCCAACCGCACCAGCCAGGTCCGTCGCTAGGCCCATGTCCTGCACCCAACAAGGTGAGCTCTCCGATATCGCATGTGCTCCCGCCGCGCTTACCTTCAGCATCAGACTCGTCGCAAACCCGCCGTCGTAGTCACGCTCGCATGGCGGCGACTTGTCGGTCAGGGCTCCTGGTACAGGGTTGTTGACAGACGACGACCAGCATGCTCCGGTCGCGCTGTTGATTACACTTGCGAGCACCTTCGGGTCCAGACCCAGCTTCTGGCCGAGAAGCATCGCCTCGGCGACCGCGATCTGCTGCACGCCGAGGATGAGGTTGTTGCATATCTTCGCGACCAGGCCCGCGCCCGAGTCCCCGCAGTAAATCACGCGCTGGCCCATATGTGTCAGGAAGGGGTACGCGAGGTTATACGCGTTCCTCCGTCCACCGACGAGGAAGCTCAGCGTCCCTGCCTTCGCGCCTGATACTCCGCCGGATACTGGTGCGTCGACCATGGACGCCCCCGTGCCCTCAACGTCCGCAGCGACGCCCCGAGCGACTTCCACGTCGAGTGTTGTCGAGTCGATACATAGCGTGGAGGATATGGCTTCCGGGGTGAGCGACTGGAGAGCAGGAATAATCCCGTCTTCTTCGACATACACGTTGCGCACGTGTGGTGAGGACGGAAGCATGGTGACAACTGTAGTTGACGCAAGAACTGCTCTAGAGCGAGAAAGGCGCGGCATTCAGTCAGTGTGTGTTCTCCTGAAGGTCATGGATATATCCTCCAATCCGAATAAGGAATTGGATGAGACGGCGCACGTTGCGCGCGGACGACCTGAGACAGTTGAGATGCATTGTGCTGGAGAGTCTCAGACTGGGACGACACATGAAGTCGTTTGTATGCAGTTGGGCGACCCAAAGACGGCGTGTTCCATGAAGAGCGGCCGCTTGGCCGCACGTGTATGAGTGTCCTCTGTGAGTATCACGGAATTGATTTAAGCTGAGAAGCTGAGCTGCACTCCGTCGTACACACAGTTCACGTGTAACGGGGTGCAGCGCAACCACACATATTCTGCGAGGAGATTGTCTTTGATTGAACTGGACTCACTCTGCAGGCGTATGCGCGATCTCGATGTGCGCACCAGGGAACTGCGTCGTGAAGTTGTGCGCAAATGCAGCCGACGTAGTCTCCCGTGCGTCGCACACCACGAAACGCGTCGTCCCGTGGGTTTGTACGTGTGTCTGTGAGAAGAGGTTGTACGCCATCTCCGAACCCATGCGTCCGAGGCCAATGAAGCTGATGCTCTTCTGTCTCTGGACCGCGCCGCCGACCGCGCGCAGGAGTTGTGGTGTCGGTCTCATCGTGACGATGGGTGCTGTTCTGGTGAAGCAGGGTATGCGCAGGCGACGTCGAGGTAGAGGAGAGAGCCAAGTCCAGCGCAAGGCTCAAGCCATCCGGAACTCGGTCAGTCGAGCCCCGCGGGGAAGCTTCCGGGGTCCGCCTAGATCTGGAGATTGCCATGCAGGACCCCGCATGGCGATTCGCACGGTGCGCGCCCTGCGATGTTCCCGCCGTTGACCGTTCTCACCGCGATGCCAGTGCCCGGTGCTTAGACGTTCACAGCGTTCTATTGCGTGCCTCTGTGCCGTGCGCCAGTCTATCATGCTCTGACACGTACGCCTGCGGTCTGCGAGAGCTCTCACCCCTCTTTCTCAGGGGACGCGCCGATCCCTATTCACCCAGCTGCTATAACTGCTGAGAGCCCAAGACTCGAGTATGCCGGCTCTTGCTTCCTCGACCAACCGTGAACGCTCTGACCCCGAAGCCGAACCGCTCACCCTGGATCCAGACACGCCAACTGTAGAAAGCATCGACATGGGCTTCGACGAGCAGTTTGTGAAGCCAGAGGGGCGGCCAGGAGATGTTGCAGCTCAATGGGCAGCATACGTGCGTTGCTCTCTCTCTCTCGAGTCTGGCAGTCTGCTCACATCGAGGGCAGATCTCCGTAGGGGTGAGCTTTGCGTAACGGAGACGGGAGTCCACGGACTGACCGGGGTCGTCAGTTATTCCTTATCACGACCTGGGTAATGACTCTGTCGAACAACCCGACGTCACTGGGCCTGTTCTTCTTCCACCCCATTTTACAAAGCCTGTCGATCGCTGTGTTCACGTATGGTACGTCCATGCTACCGGTCCGGAGGATGCATTTGGCGCCGACATATGCTGACAGCGGCGGCGGCCTAGGTATATTGACTCTGCAGCCCACGTCGCAAGCCAAGACGAAGGCCGCGGGCCTCACAAGGCACCAATTAGCAATGGTGGCCCTCGGGGGACCGGCAATTCTCTTGGGTACGCTCGCGATCGTTTGGAGGAAGTCGCTGCACGAGCATCCACACTTCACTACATGGCACGGGGTGAGTCAAATCGCGGCGGGCGAGGTCTCCCCCGAGATCGTTCGAACGCCACATTGTCCACATACTCATGTCGGGCCGTCCATCTAGACCATCGGCATCATTTCGATAGCTTGGATGGTTGTGCAGGTCGTCTTGGGAGGCGGGAGCGTGTGGTTTAACGCGCGGCTATTTGGCGGGAACCCGCGAGCGAAACTTATTTGGAAATATCACCGGTGAGCACGGAGTAATGGACAGGGTTTAGGACAACTGCTAATCGTTCACGACCGTTCTGTCAGCCTCTCGGGGTACCTCCTGTTCCCGCTCTTCCTTCTCGCCGCACACCTTGGAGGGGCATGGTCGTCTTGGTCGACGGGCCACAGCGCGTTTGTCGTGCGGCTTCTGGCCTATACGATTAGCCCGATTGTACTGCTTGCAGCGGTGCTTGTGCGAGTGAGGTGCGTGTCTGGCGTCTTCTTCAGGGTCTATGGCGACTCAACATCTCCACATTCGCACAGGACCTCGAAGATGCATTTCTTCTAACATTCGGCTCTGTATCCCGTTCTTGATGTATCATTGGTGCTCTTGGCACTCTGGACGAACGTGATGAATGACGTTCTGCACGGCCGCTTGTCTCAGTTTCGGTGACGCGTGACGGACCGAGTGTCATGGTCGCAGCACAGCGTCTCCATCGAGGCGCAGTGGGCCATTTTGAAATCAGAGCGAGCAGCGACGGAGTCCCGTTGGGTTGCCACACAAGGGGTACGCTGGAGGTACCTTGGTTTGTCATGGGCCTGCGGACGGATGGTTGGTAGGGGGAGCGCCTGGGAGCGTCTTGGTTGGCGTTTGTCGGGCTGATTGGGTGACCGTGTGTCTGCGCTCGTGTCTGCGTTGCGTGCGTTGCGTGCGTTCGTGCTTCTCTTTGTCAGCAGCTGCAGCGAGCCGTCGAGTCATCGCTTCGCACCATTACGTCCTTGCAAGTCCGCCATCCAGCGTCAGTATTAGCAGATTGCGTCCATCATGCGCCCGCTATAAGCCGCCATAACTAGCTCCCAGCAGAACAGAGTCCCATCAGCAGCCCTCCCCGTCTGCATTTAAGCTTCCCTTCGCCCCGGGTGCACGTCCTTTCGCGCGTGTGACCCCCCGCTGCCATCATGGACGTCGATCTCCCGCCCTCCTATGGGCTGACGTCTCCAAATAGCCCCGCGCCGCTGTACTCGGAGCGTCCTAGTACCTCTGAGCGTATCCTCCAGACGGAAAGACATCCGACAGG